>JAOTBA010000004.1:23749530-23760321 GCA_025629845.1 Erythroxylum squamatum | reverse complement strand
TTTCCTTTCCTATTAGGAGTTGGATTAGGTCCTATATTAGTATAAATAGGCTGCCTATGCTTGATTTTTAGATATGTTTTTTATCAATCAAATAATTTTATGCTTTTAGAGGTTTTTCTACAAACCCTAAGCCCTGTTTCAAGTTCCAGCTACAATCTACATCAATTATAGCCTATTCTATTCTACTTATCATTGTTTTTCCTTCCCACACTACATCACACAACCTTATCCCTAAATGGTAAAGAGGTTGTTTTCAAAAACATATAACTTAGGGTGAAGTGAAAACAGAGATAGAGGGGCATCTCACCTGTAATCGAGATGTTGACGAAATCCTGTCAAGCTTGGATCTATTTCATAGATTTTCTGTCCGATGCCAGGTGGGGGTATGATCCTCGGTTTAGGTTTAGGTATTGGAATGCTTACTGCCTCACTCAAAGAATCCACTGCCACCTGCTTTTCTTCATCTTCAACACTCTGTTCATCTTCCATTGTCAAACTCTCTGTATCCTCAACTACCTAAACAACAATATGGAAGTAAAGGCAAGTAAAAATTTTTGCAGGAACTGAATGGCAGATACATAACATTGTCATAACTATTAAGTCAAAGGAAACAAAAAAGGAAAATACAAGAATAATTACAAATAGTTAACAGTCAATCAACTACTTCTGCTGATATTCAACCATTCATACAAAAGCACAAACCCAAAAAATATCTTGGCCTATCTCCGTAAGAGAATTTTTCCACCATGAAGAAGAGATTCAAGTAGGACTATTAAGTGAATAATACCTGCGTACATTTAAAACAATATCCTAATGTTGTTACTTTAAATGATTATCAGCATATCCAACCAACAACAACCGGATAGGCCAAACTCAAGCCTTTAAATAATTATATAAAGATCAAACGATCCCAATCAAAACAGAACAAGTAAAGCAAGCCAAGTAAGCTCCAAAGAGATGTTTGTAAGTTTGGAAAATACATAAGTTGACACTTACTAACTTTTAAAGAACTGCCAATGAGGTGCAATAAGTTTGATTTTTCCAGCACAAGTTATGCCATTTAAAGAAAAACGGATTCACTAATTGTTTCGTGTACTTACAACCAAATACTTTGCTCAACCGATGATCTAAAAATAGGAACTGGGAATTTCAAAATATCTCCTTCTTGACTTGGATTCGCATAAAACTTTATAACTGCTCTTAAATCCCTTCAGCAGAATAATTATTCAAAAGTTGGTGCAGGTATAACCCATCAAAAAGGATATGCTGAATATGGATGATAAATAATACAATAACTACACTTTAGGCCATCCTGCTTTTCAAGTAAAAGGAATCATCCAACGGGACAACCAGAATCAGACAGCAAATACACATCTCCCACAGAATATGATTACCCGGCTTTTCTTCTTTCACGAGTTCCTAAAAGTATTTGAGGTAATATATATGTGGTTCAAAACTTTATAACAATCAGTTTCTCTAGAGGGATCACCCGAAATAAAGTATCTTTTCAGCAAAACAGTCAATTTCTTGTCTTTGGTTTAAAAAGTCACGTAAAGAGCTTCTCAACCTTCTGCTTCCAACAACAAACAACAATTTCTGATTTTATAAATAGCATTTAGCGCAGGGCATATATACCTTCACAATGAATCAACGATAAGAAATGTGTGATTCTAAATGTGCACAAGTATCACAAACCTGAGTATATTCTGAAGCTGTGCCAGGAGACTCTGACTGATCTGTAGACGGAGAGGTGTCAACAGCCTCGCCACCGGGAACAAGCACTTTCTCAGAAGTAGTGACAGTAAGATTTGAGGAGTCGGAATCATAAGCTGATTTTCCAGTAAAGATCTTCCCTACAAGCAAGCTCTAATTTAGTTGTACATGCATGGTATAAAGATTATTTACAAAAGAAAGAAATCACCCAGCACATACAGCGAGGAGTACTATTAAAACAGGAGAAACACTTATTAATAATCACTTTATATAGTGAAAAAAAATATTGCACCAAGGTACCACCTATCTGACAAAAGGTCTGAAAATCCAGAAAATTTTCATTTTCGGTTACCACAACGCACACACATTTCCCAAACCAAAGCCAATCAATAATGACTCTAACGACGGTTACCACCCATGAAGTGTCCAAACGTAACAGAAAAAGAAAAAAAGACGAGCTAAAAATAGCAACACAGAGTGATGAAGACGGAGAAATAGGAGGTACAAGAAAAAGGCTGCTTCTTGAGGAACAACGAGAGTCCCGCACTGCGACGAGCACCATGGAAGGTCGATAGAGACTTGTATGCTGAAGGAGCACACGGAAATCTAACGCCCGAGAGAGTGTAGTACACCATTGTATTTCGCTTTTCGTCTATAGAAGGAGAGAGAAAGGATGTGGTGTGTTCTTCTAGAAGTAAGTGTACTTGATCTTGAATATTTAAAAAGACGATAGGGAATTGGTAGATCTAGATTCTAGAGAGAGAGGGAGAGATACCTGAGAGAGAATTGAGAGGCAGCAGTGGAGATAGTGAGACGTATTATTAATACAGGGAAGAAGAGAAGAGAGAAGTGAGAAGCGAGGTGAGGTGGGGTGGGGTCAAGTGCCACGTGTGCACTGGTGGACGAGAGCATACATAGGACCCATCGGGACGATTCTGCACCGCCTAATATGTCCCGATATTTGAGTTACGAGTGGGTCTCTGTCGTTTTATGAGAGGAATCATGAGAACGACAGGCAAATTAACGTCCTGCTGCCATTGGGCCCTACCTCATTTTGCTGGCAGGCTATGGCATACATTATCTTTTAGGTGACAGAAAAATCACCTTTCTCGACTGATGGAAAGAAAACGTCTTTTGTTTCTTTTCGGCCTTAATCATGACTTGGAACGTTAATTACTTTTGGTATATTAAAGCCCGTAAGATTATGAGTATCACTAGCACACAAGAAAATCTAGTAAGTTGTAACCGGTGGGATTGCACAATCTAGACAAATGTTCTGTATTTCTTGTTCTTGGTATAACTTTTACACCAAATCGACTACAAACATAAATATATATCATAGAATAGTCAATCTTGTTATAGAAATATCACACCATACATCGTATTTTCCGGAATTTGATAACAATAATTAATTTCTGTTAGAAACGAAAAGGTGAATGACGTTGGTGGACTTGTGAGCTTAGCTGATGGAAGTGGAACTCAAACAAAAACGAGTATCTAAAAATATCTGCTCATAATGCCAGCCCTTCACACGGAATCACAAGCGGGCTGGAATGGAAAAGGTAGGTATATACCAGAGTACCATTCCAGTGCTGGAATGGAAAAGGTATATACCAGAGTACCATTCCAGTGCCAAGTGAACACAACAGTAAGATCACTAATCATTGTCACTCCTGACGAATGACATGCTAACAACTCTTAATACTCAAATGTTTCTATGTTCATTCACTGTAAGTAACCACCAAATGATAGCCGAGTAATCCCAAGCAAAGACATCACGGCAAATTCAGAGCAGGCTTTGCCAGCTCATATCATTCTATCATAATCCCTCTTTAAGCTCTGTCTTTTGGAGATTAGAAACTTATAACCAACCACCACATTAGATGAACAGGCGTCATAGCCTAAGTCAATAGTCCATGCTTATTTTCAAATAAAAGTTCCATCAACCTCCTGGATTAAAGACAAATGACACATTCTATAACTAGAGAGTTCAGTAATCCTGGATGATTACATATTTTGGAGTAATACACTCACAAAACCAAGCTGAATAAGAAAAGTCCGTCAAAGAAATGCATCCAGATTTGCCAGGATTTAGTTAAGTGCTGGCCCATCTGTGATTTCATGCCATTTTGGTGGATTATCAGTATCGCGGACTAGCTTCATTGAAGGAAGCACAATTGCAGCAATTGGATTACTCTCTATTCCCCCACCTTCATCAATGATTAATCTATGATCTTCAATATGAAGCTTCCCATGGTGACCACTAACTACAACGGTTGGTTTCTCAGTTAAAGTCTGGAAGAAATCAAATAACATAACAGTCACACATATCAGAAGGATAGCAGGATATGCAAAGTAACATCTCCCCACTAAACTGTAGCTAATGTTAGAAATTTAAGCAACAGGAAAGTGTTCCAAAACGCAGAGACTTTTTTCAGTTATGTAGTGCACCCTTACCTGTGGGATATCCCAGACATTTTTCCTTCCACTAAGTGCTTCGATCTTGGGAACCAGGGTATCCTTGGCTTTTAAAGATTTCAGCTGCTCTTCAACATCTTTCCCTTTCTCTAAACCAGCATGCACAGCAATCAATTTGCAGTGCTTAATTCCTTCTCCGCTTTCTATGCATACATCATCCTGGAACAGTAATTGCGCATTACTAACTATAAGAGCTTCAGCTTATGTTTCTACAGTTCCAAAAGCAATTCAAACTTACACCGTTATGCATCCATGAACGACAAATAAATAGCCAAAGAAATGATATCGACTTGTTTTGATCACTTGCCACTTAAAAGAGCACACCACCAAAGATAACAAACCTTACCTCTTCATGAACCCAAGCCAAATTAGCCAAAAAGTTCTTGTGCTCATCAGGAACCGCATTAATCAAATCTGCGCACAGCAGTTACTCCCTCAATACAAATTCAACAAAATCATATCAAATTCAAAAGAATGCCAATCTTTCTAACAGCAATAACAATCTCATTCAATGTTTTGAATTTCAGAATCAGATTGCCAACATAAATCCCTTCAAATACGAATAAGAAATGAGCCGATAACCCAAAACAACAATTATACTATTCATTTCGTAACAAGCCCAATACTCAAACAACTTACCCTAACAGAACATTGACACACCAAATTCACCATCAGAAATCAATGGTAAAATCCAATCATACCAGTAGATCCATGAGGGACACCATAAGACTCGAAGGTAGGGCCAGCATCATATATAGAACCTCTGTACTCGATTCCTTTGGCAACATTAAACCTCACTTTAATAGTACCAGCCCATCGCCTCCCTTGCAAATACATATTCTCGTAACCATCTCCCTTGTACCACCCTTCTGTCTCCTCATTATCCTCGTACTCCTTCCAGCCCTCTTTAAACGGCACGCCATTCCTGGGCTCCGGTAAGAGCCCGAGAAAAGCCGCAAAAGCGAGGTCGTGATTACCGGCGAGAAACACGTGCTTTTGGTTTGGGTACTTAGAGGGCAAATTTATCAAGAAATACAGAACCTTTTTGGTGTCTGGGCCACGGTCGCAATAATCACCCAGAAATATGACCAGTGCAGAGTTGAATTCTTGTGGGTTGATAAGGGCTTCGAGATTTGCCCAGAGATTTTGGAGCTTGGTTATGTGACCGTGAATGTCACCTATACAAATGACGATTCTTGGTTTGTTGTGGTTTGGGTATGTCATTTTTGGTACACAGATTGCCTGTTTAGCTTACAAGATTGTAACATTTATATCAGTTTCCCGATAGGGTTCGTCCTTCGTGCGTCCGGTATTTTTAATTACCGCATAAAACTGCTGTTACATTCCCATTTCACTCCAAATGCTAAATGGGTGAGATCCAAATTACTGAAGATCACAGTGCCTTTAACTCAAGGGCCTTTAACTCAAGGGAGCTCCTAGGTTAGAACTGGGCAAGTTTTAGTGCATATGAAATCCCAATAGCTGGATAAAAGCAAACCAAGATACATATACACAGCGGTGAAAGCCGCAAAAGGGGGCAGTAAAGTGAATTACTTGATTGCAAAATCTTGTTTTTAGGGTTACATATATACAGAGAGAGACCAACTCCGTCTCCCTCATAGCTCAGCTACCAACTTTCATGGCACAAACGATCAGCCTTGCCTCAATGTTTTCAATTAAATATACATTAATAAGTTCCTAGATTATTAACAAGAGGCAAGAACAGGCTAACTTTAGAACAACTCAAACTCAAGGTGCTCTCCTGTAGTCTTAAACTCCAAATACTTGTTCATTTCATGTGATTCTGATTTTGGAACTCCAATATCATAGAACTCTGGCAATTCTGGTGGAATGGCACATCGTATCAGCGCCCAATTTAGGCCCTCAAAGAACGGATGATGCTTGATCTCAGCAGCTCCTCTCTCTGATCCCAACCGGTTTTCAGGTTCCTTCACCAGTAGTCCACTTATCAAGTCCCTTGCTTGAAAACTAACAAGTGGGCTGTCTGGGAACTTCAAACTCTGCAACACCACATTGGCTAATGTTTCTTCGTTCCCAGCACCCTTAAAGGGTGTTCTACCATATAGGAGTTCGTAAAGAAATATACCAAATGTCCACCAATCTACTGCTGCTCCATGACCTTCCCCTTTGATTATCTCAGGGGCCAAGTATTCATGGGTTCCAACAAATGAATTTGAACGTGCATCAGTAGGTTCAGCCACAAGCTGTGGAAATGAACTGAACTGTGACGCAAGATCAGCTTTCAGCTTCCTCGCTTTAGAGGCAGGCAAAAACCTAGGACTGAAGCACGGGATTTGACATGATGGCTCGATGCAGAAAGGTTCAATGCAGCTAGATTGTGTGTGTGGACCAGACAATTTCAGAGGATAAACATCACTCGGTGATGATTTCAGGAGAGTGGGACTAACACTGCATCTCAATGAGAGGTCAAAATCTGTAAGCATAATGTGGCCATCTTCCCGTACAAGAATGTTCTCCGGTTTCAGATCTCGATAAATGACTCCAAGCATGTGCAGATATTCCAAAGCAAGCAGGACTTCAGCAACATAAAACCTAAGTATAATAACATCAAATAAGTAAGAAGATTCTACCCAAAAAGAAAATCAACAAAAGATGGCTACACTACTTAACATGAAATATGCCAAGATTCAACGGCCAAAATTTCAATCATGAACATTCTATCAAATACGTCATATCAGATCTCCATAGCAGAGTCATGCAGAGGAAAGCCTGGTGCCGTCTGAGTGCATAAAATTAGACAGTGCTTAGTAGCTCTATTGAAATAAGAAACTGTTGTTGACAATTCAGAAGCATAAGCAGTATCAAAAGCAATTCAGACATGGTGCATGGTCCATAAGACTAGTATGAATGAAGTATCAGAAGTAGTTTTGGGGGGGAAAAAAAAAGATGTCAGTTCTCTCTTTATCCTACCTGGCTGCTGGTTCAGGGAAACTCCGGTCAGGCTGCTTCTGCCTAAGGACATGTAGATCACCCCCAGGACAGTACTCCATGACTAAGCATGAAAGATTATCTGATGTGAATTGGGTATACAATGTAGGAAGAAATGGATGATCTAGCATTCTCAGTATCTCTCTTTCTGTTTGAGCCCGTGGCATCTTCTTCCTTCTTGTCAAAAATTCATTGTCCATGACCTTTATGGCAAATAGGCATTTTGAACCAGTTAGTTCAGCAAGATACACGGTCCCTATATCTCCACAACCAAGCTTTTTTACAAGATTAAAGTGTGTCAAACTTAAGCCTCCATCCCGCTTCTTAACCTGCCTAATCATTTCCCACCTCATATCCTTCGACATGTGGGGTCTGTTGCCACAACTTGGCCTGCTTGCATTACTCTCCTCACTGTTGGTTGTACTACTGCTGTAGTCACCCAGGCTACTCTTTGAACTTTGGGAAAGTTCCCCTCTTTCTCTTGATTTTGAATTCATCTTTACTGCACTAACAGCTTTGCTTCCAACAAAAGTGCTTGAATTGAATTCTACCATACTTGGCTCAGTATTTGCAGTATTTGGGCTATATTTAGCACCTAAACTAGCTGGAAATGAAGCTGGGTAATCTTCTTCTACATCGCCTGTTGCATTCTTCAAAGCACATTGGCATTTCTGGCATACCAGCTGACCTTTATTAGGAATTGAATCATAGTTATCTCCATTAGGTCCAGCGGCAGCAGTGAAATTTTGCTTAACTTTCTTCTTCACGGAACACTTGCTCCGTACAACTGGTTTAGCTAAACGTGGAGTGCTCTTTGTGAACTTGTTTACCCTATTTCTATTGACCAAAGCAGATGAAGCATGTGACCCGCCTTTCCGAGCTGATCTGAGAGCTGATGACTTAGTCACCACCTTCATTAAGGTAGAAACGGCAATATTGGGATCCAATTCGCTGCCAACTGAATCGGAACAAGATACGGGTATTGCAGTTGTGTGCTCCTGGGTTTTTGTCGTCCGAGTCTTAGATGCTTGAGTTCCTACCTTTCTAGGTGCAGAAATGATATCATCTTGCAATGACGAGGTTATAGTACCCTTCTGTGCTATTGAAGCTGCAAGTGAAGGAGCAATATTCTTTGGCGATTTCACTACCTGACTTGCATATTTTTTTGACGCAGAGCACATCTCATTTGGCACCAGCATGGTACCAGCAGTATTATTTCCTTTTGGAACCCCAAATCTAGGTGAAGAAAGGGCAGTTTGGTTCGGTGACTTCAATGATGCAGAGACAATTTCATTTTGCATTCCAACAATATCTTGTGTTTTTTGAACAACAAAATGAGGAGACGAATGAGTATTTTCAAGTTTTCCAGACATAGAACCAACGTCATTATGCGTCAGATTTTTACCAACAGCATTTTGTGTTTTTGGGACTCCGAATCTAAGAGAAGAAATGGCACTTTGTTTTGATGACTTCAATGCATGAGTCCCAACTTCTTTGGATACAGATACAACTCCATTAGGCGTCCTGACACTGCCCTGCATTGTTGGAGCAGCAAATTGAGGAGAAGAAAGAGCACTTTGACTGGGCAACTTCAATGCTTGAGCTCCAAGTTCTCTGGGTGCAGGAACAATCCCATTCGGCATGCCAACACTGTTTTCTGTTGTTAAAACAGCAAAACGAGGAGAAGCATGAGCACTTTGATTTGGTGATTTAAATGCTTGGAACCGAGGAGAAGATAGAGCACCTTGGTTTGATAATCTTATATTGGGCACCTTTTGTGAAGAAGTTGGATGGCTTTCTTCTGACATCAGAGAGATTTCAACTATATTCCCTTTACTTTCATCCATAGGAACACCAGATCTACCAGTTTCAACTACAACAGAATCATATAAGCTTTTAATCCTTCCAGCTTCTGACACTCGAGGAGAGCCAACAGGCTTCGATAACCTTTTCATAGCTGCCATTTCTGATGCCTTTGAAATGCAAAGGTCCCTTAATGCTTGCTTCAAAGACACCGGTTCAGAATTAATGATTCCTGATGAATGAGGCACACCGACCGTTATCGGCCTTTTCATAGTATTTCTTCTCATAGGACTAGAGCTTGCACTTGCTTGATTGGAGTGGTTTAAACCCTTGGGTGAGTTTTTGAAACTAATAGCCTCAAAAAGCTGGTTGATATCATCTTCAAGAAAATCCTTCAATCCCAGTTTTAGCGCAGGAGGCTTCCTGTCATGCCTCCCTGTGCTCAATCCAGAATAAGATCTAGAATTGCCCCTAGAATGTTCAACTGGATTCAGATCTTCTCTCGCTTCAATTATTTCACAAGTATCTGAGTACGACCCCATTTATTACAGTCACTTCCTTACAGCCAATCGGTCGAGAAGATGTCTAATCACAATGTTAGTATGACCTCTCAAAATAGACACCAATTCATGTGTCAACTTCTTCAAATACTTCAACGATCTGACAACGAGGAACACGTATCGTAGAACTTAATCTGATGCAGGAATCTTAGACTTGAAATGGTCCTTGATCGTCATAGGGTCACTCCAAAATGCATCATCCGAAGCCTGGCACTCATCAAAGAAAGATTTTAAACAACGTAGGGCTAGCATGAATAGAAACAGCTCTCAAGTATCGACTTTTTCAAGTTCGTGCGCATTTCACTATATTATACGAGCAACGTACGCCCTGAAAACACGAGCATCAAACACAAACGCTCAGTAGAATAGACAAATAGAAAGCAACATGAGAGAGAGCATAAAAAGCAAAATCTAACTCTTATAACACATTACCATGCGTTGAATCACATCTTCAAAGAAAAATTAAACCACAGCCAAAAGGAGGAGAATCACCAAACTCTGTCTCGAGATTACAACCATAAATCACTCTCAAGTCCCACAAAGACATTCGAAACAAGAAGAAAACGTGACACAAACCCAACATTCAAGATCGAAATCCAAACATGTTGTATTTATACCCTTCGAGAAATGCAACAATAAGCATCACTAAGAAGAAGCAAATACAAATCCAGTGAGAGAGAGTGTACTCAATCATTACCTATAACAAGAAGCAAGGCAGAGAAAACCCACTGAGAAGGAATGGGTAACAAAATAAGTTGCGGATAGAGAGAGAGAATGAAATAGAGTGATGAAAACCCTAACGGAACAGAGAAGCGAGAGGGGAGAGAAGAGTTGGGACCCACTCTAGGTCTTTGTGGGTCTCTTGTAATAGAAAAGCTCAGCAGTACTGTTGGACGTAGACGTGTAGACAAGTAATGAATACATGTGATATAATTTAATGTTTTAAAAATCGGACCGGTCTGTCCGGTCGGACCGAAAAAACCTTGAACCGCTCAGTGATCTGGTTCGGTTTTACCTAATAACCTCTCTGCATAAAAACCGGCCAGTTCAACCTTTTTTCGATCGGACCGAACGGTCCGGTCCGGTCCGGTATGATTTTTTAAACTTTTGAAAATCCCCTTCTTTTTTTTCATTAAAACTTTCGCATTTATAGAAATGTTGCGAAGAACATGTTCACTTAATTAATAAGTCAAATTCATCAAAATTATTGGTTTATAATATTTATTTCTTTTTGAATGCTTTGTCTTCCTAAATAAGGGAGGAAGAA
>JAOTBA010000004.1:23728319-23739740 GCA_025629845.1 Erythroxylum squamatum | reverse complement strand
AATTCAAAATTGTAAAATAAATATTGCAACAATTATCAAATAATTAATGAATTATATCTACTATTCTTATTATACTATAGTGGCATTTTCGTCATTAACACTATTTTCTATTCTGTCCTCGGTAACCAAACACATTTTTGTACTCAGGACGAAGCCAATTATCTCTGTTCCAAGCTTTAAACGGCTGCATACATGAAAACGATTTGAACCCACAATCTCACTTAGCCAAGACAGCTCCTTATTAACTCACCTACGCCTTGAGGTTACGTCCGACTTTCTTTAGTATATTGAACACTTGCAAGTAGACAATCACATCTCTGGCTACTTGCCCAAAAGACGAATAATAATGGAACGGACATACCGACGATGGAAAAACTAGTCTATACCAACTTGGCGAATAAATTAGGTATGGAAACTCTATGATCGAATATAAAAGGACAGAAATTAAGTAGGTAGCAATTAGTTTATTCCAAAACATGGTAAGCTATTATTCTTCTTTTAAAAGATTGATGGCTACATCGTTTCATAATTAAAGCATCATCTTTGATTTGCAGACAACTATCAAGTCCACGAAATGTAGCATTCGCATGAAATTTTTAATGAAAAATAAACATTACCAAATCACCCCCCATCACCCTCGCCTCGAGACGGACGTGAATCCTGCCACGTGCCAAACAATCGTTTACAAGAAAATACTGCTTTCTGAATCAGAAATCAGAAATAGTCCGCCAACACGCGAGTTATGCGTATCTAACCAATCACTCTTCGTCGATATTCCCGTATTTGTCCCAATCATTCCAACACGAGAGTTGCTGTTAGAGGTAGTATCTAGAAGAATCACACACAGAGAGAAAGAGAGAGATCGTACATAAACGATGGCGGAAAAGAGCTTCAAGTACGTGATCGTCGGCGGGGGCGTCGCCGCTGTGAGTCTCCTTGCCGATATTGCTTTCGTGTCTTGCGATTTCATTTGCTATTCCCATTTCCAGATTGCTTCATATGATAATTAGTTCATTTTTAACTTCTCCTTCGCAGATCTAATACGTTCTTTCTGAGCACTTTAGTTGTACTGCAGAGAGTGTCATTGAACTATTTTTGGCTTCGGTCCTAGTTTATCTTTGATTCTTTAATGATCGCACTTAAAGTTTCAGTATTCTGCTTGGAGGATAGTTTATCTTTGATTCTTTAGTGATCGCACTTGAAGTTTCAGTATTCTGGTCGGAGGAGTCATTTGTAGTATAGTAAGCTCTTATTTTCTTTCTTTCTTTTTACAATCGTTGTATAATATAGGACTAATTGCTGGTTGTGTTGTATTGAATAAGTACTACGGTTTGGTTGACTAAGTTTACGTATATGTTTAGTTGTCCTTTTAGTTCTGATAGGGAAAACTATTTGCGAAGGAAAGAATATAAAGTATCAGGATTATGGGTTTCGTGATCAATCGTATACAGCAGCTTCTAACTTAAGAGGCCGGATATATGGTGTAGTTTGTTTGGGACCTAGTCAGATGGCAGAATTTTAGAATCCATGATGGTAATAACAACTGAAAGTTTAACTGAGCATTGCCTTTACTTCTGAGACTTTCAGTGTCACTTTGGGTCGGTCAAAATTTGTACTTTTCTTTCAATAAATTCTGAAGCTTAATAGATTCAGCAAGTGACACACTGTAGTGTGAGTTTACCAAGATAAGAGAGTAGATAATGCATAGAAGTTTGTAATTATCATGGCCTCTTTATGCTTTTGGCTGTCCCTGAACTGTGTTTTCTATTCACGTCGTTGTCTTGGTCTCCTAGGTGTATTATTTTTATCCATCAGAAATATATCTCCAAACATATTTGGATGTGAACCGGCATTTCCAATTTCTTTCAGACATTTGACCTCTTTGTATTATAGGGATATGCAGCTAGGGAATTCGCTAAGCAGGGGATTAATCCAGGCGAGCTGGCAATCATATCCAAGGAAGCGGTATGCTTCTCTTTAATCTTATAATTGCAGCATAAATAGTTGAAACTGAGCCTTTTTCATTTCACTCATATCCAAGGAAGCGGTATGCTTCTCTTTTATCTTATAATTGCTGCATAAATAGCTGGCACCGAGCCTTTTTCATTTCAATTGTTCCTGCAAGAATAAGATTGGGTAGAATTTAGCATTTATATTGCATGATTGATCAATGCCTTACCAATTGTCTCACGAGTGCATTTGTAGCTTGGGTTTGTATCAGCAAAAACTCAAAAATATTAAAATTTATTTGTTGTGGACAAATTTAGAATAACATTTGTCATACTTCAATTGGGTATGAAAAGCTGAAACGATTGTACGTTGTAAATAAATTGATGGTGGAATTGACCTACCAGTGATATCTCATCTTGATCTGATGTAGTCTTCCTGTGGGGTCTGTTATCTCTTTGGAATCCTTGGTTTTTGCATTTGAAAATAAATTTACACATAGATGCAACGATAATATAGTCACTGAAATATACTTTTAAGTCAGTCTGTTTATACCTACTTCTATGGAGTTGTTTTTGCCATTCCTTTAGTAAGTGTTTTTCTGCTGCTTTTGCTTTTGCAGGTGGCACCTTATGAACGTCCTGCACTCAGCAAGGCATATCTTTTTCCTGAGGGTAGGTCACATTTTCTTTGCAGATACTATAGGATTAGCTGAACTGAGATTTCTTTTGATCTTTGTTGAAATTTAGTGAAAATATCACTTTTTGTAACATTTATAATAACACAGTAATTTTTCTTTTGCGAAAATTCTTGTTCAGGAACTGCGAGGCTACCAGGATTCCATGTCTGTGTAGGAAGTGGAGGGGAGAGATTACTTCCTGAGTGGTACAAAGAGAAAGGTGATACCTCTTTTATCATTCTTTAAACTTTGACTGAATTAAGTTATGAAAGAAACAGTAAATGCTTGTTACCCTTCTTTTGTGATTTATTCACTAATGTCTTTATCTTGTATGCAGGGATACAGTTGATCCTTAGCACACAAATAGTTAAAGCAGATCTTGGTTCCAAAAGCCTCATCAGTGAAGCTGGAGAAGTCTTCAAGTACAACATTTTAATTATCGCAACTGGTTCCACAGTAAGTTTTTGTTGCAATTGATTTTTCACGAGGAAGATGCATCATGCATATGCATCTTCTCTTCACAAGTACGTATCAATCTTACTACTTTTGTCTTAGGTTATAAGGTTGACAGACTTTGGCGTGGAAGGAGCTGATGCCAAAAATATCTTATACTTGAGGGAAATTGATGATGCTGATAAGCTTGTGGATGCAATTAAAGCAAAGAAGAATGGGAAGGCCGTGATTGTTGGAGGAGGATACATTGGTCTTGAACTTAGTGCAGCTCTGAGAATTAACAATTTAGAAGTTACTATGGTTTATCCTGAGCCATGGTGTAGTAAGTACATTACAATTTTCCTTCTTTGTTGAAATGCATGTTAATAAATACTTTGCTGTTCATGTTAGATCCTGATTCCTAACACATCTAAATGCTCTCAGTGCCTCGTCTTTTCACCGCTGGCATAGCAGCTTTCTATGAGGGCTATTACGCAAATAAGGGAATTGAGATTATTAAGGGAACAGTTGCTGTTGGCTTTACTTCTGATTCAAATGGAGAAGTATGTAGCTGCCTTATTAACTAAAAATCTTGGTGTTGGCATAATGGTGGAATAAAGGTGGGTTGACTGTTGTTTATGTAACTTCCTTCAGGTCAAGGAGGTGAAACTGAAGGATGGCAGGGTGCTGGAAGCTGACATTGTTATTGTTGGTGTGGGTGGAAGACCACTTACGTCTTTATTCAAGGGGCAGATTGCTGAGGAAAAAGGTGGAATAAAGGTTGGTGGAACGTTTGACGTATTGTTATTCCTTCAACTGATCCGTGTGCTTTCCACACTTACCCCTTAAAATTTGGTGTCACATCTTATTCCCAGTACTGCAAATTTCTTTTACTATGATTTGTACAGAAACAATGAGAATATTGAAAGTTTTACCTAACCTACTACTGTTACTTGTTGATTAAAGACTGATGGATTTTTCGGAACAACTGTACCTGATGTGTATGCGGTTGGAGATGTGGCCACTTTTCCTATGAAATTGTACGATGATATAAGAAGAGTTGAACATGTTGATCATGCTCGTAAATCAGCTGAACAGGCTGTAAAGGTATGCAGTTCTTTCCATTTCTCTTATTCCCTGTTTTAAGATAGACCCATAGCCATTGACATTTTGATTCGTTAAAAGATCAGGGAAGAATTGACATCATGTTCCACAATCCTAACTGATACTGTTGATAATCCTCTTTCTTTTGTTGAACAGGCCATTAAGGCAAACGAGGAGGGTAAAACCATTGACGAGTATGATTATCTGCCATACTTCTATTCTCGTGCCTTCGATCTGTCCTGGCAGTTCTATGGTGACAATGTCGGGGATACCGTGCTATTTGGAGACAATAGCCCAAGATCGCCAAAACCAAAGTTTGGAACTTACTGGGTCCAAGATGGAAAAGTCGTTGGAGCTTTTCTGGAGGGGGGAAGTCCTGAAGAAAATCAGGCTATTGCCAAGGTTGCCAGGACCAAGCCTCCTATTGAAAACTTGGATACCCTGACAAAGGAAGGGCTTTCCTTTGCTACCAAGATTTGACATTTTCCTTCTATCATCATGTCTTGAATTGCCTATAACTTTTCTTCATGTTGTGAATAATGGCGGAGCAGAGAACTTGGTTTTCATTTTCTGTTTCCAAGGGTATTTCTAGTAGTGCTTTTCAATTTAAAGCTTCTTGAAGTTGCTAAAGAAAATCTTTGTTTTTGGTCACCATGTTTGACGCCATATTACTTTCGACAATCATTGGTGACGTAATTTTGTTAGTGTCATGGAAATTTTTTTCGGATGCGATAAAATTGAGTAAACTTGCAGTCAAGTTTAAATAGCGAAGTTTAACTCAATCTTCTTTTTGTGATCGTCGATTAACAAGTCTATTTATTTTTGAACGTCTTATGTCACTCGTATTTAATATTTTATTCATATTTTTTTGAAGCCAATATTTTATTCATATTTTTAACACATAACTGTGATGCACAAATAATCAAATAGACAAATAAAAGAAATATGATAAAGTTAACTTTCTATTGATTAAATCACAAAAATACAATACAAAAGAATTAAAATGACTTCTTTTTTGAAGTATTTTACAAGAATAACATTTACAAGCGTTCCTTACTCAAAATTTTCATAAAGAGCTTAAAAAAAACCTCTTAACTTGCTTACAAATAATCGAACGTATAATGCTCCACCTCCAAATGAACTATAAAGAATGCTTTTATATAAATTTATAAGAATTTATCGATCAAGTAAGTTAAAATGACCTACTTTTTCTACTAGCTCACCAAGTTAACAGGGGGAAGTCACTTTTTCTACTAACTCTACAAAATTAGTGGAGAGTTATCTGCCTTGGTTCACTAACTCCACTTTTGTATATGAGATAAGTGTTTGAAAGATGTTTATATGTTGCTACGTCATCTGATCAACTTTCCCACAACTTAAAGAAGCGCTCTCACTTTCTTAGGCCATTTCCTACATGTTCTTATCATATGTTATTATATCTTCGCATCTTCAAGTCAAGTGCCTTGATGAGCCTTCTAGTTTAGCCATTCTGAGCCATCTTTTTGCATAGTCCATCTAAGCATGTCCATGGTGAAGTCACCTTCCTCTATGACCTAAGTTAGCAATAATTTGAGTCATTATATAATAAATCTCACATATTAATATACTTTTCGACTTCTTTGTCAAAGTTTAGTGCCTTCTTGCACTCTCAGACTTATTATGACTTAGTTGTGCCTTTCATCTTTTGGTCTTGCATTTGAATCTTGTATCTCGTAGAAGATTTTTGTCAACACACACTAATGCATGCCAACACTCACCTACTCCCGATCTTTTGTTGATAATGTCTATTTTTCCTTGCCTACTCACAGGTCTTTACCTCAACCTAAGTACCAAACTTTAGTCAAGGCTTACTAATACCTACGTGATTCTTTCACTTGGAATTAACGGTCTAACACATCTCCACTGAAAAAACTTGTTTCCCTTATCGTAATAATACGTAGACACTTCTCTGAAAGTGATTCTCTTGAAGACTCTTTAGTTGAAGTTTACATAAGCATATCACCTACGTTTTATTTTATCTCTTAATTAGGTTTGCCTTTGCTTTTGTTTGAATGCATTTTTGCAAGGCCCACTGCACCAAATATAGCATAGTTGTTGAGGTAGATTTTTTCTATCCAGTCCTCACCTTCTTTTCACCGGTCCTTATCAACCTTGGAATTGATTTGTTCCTTACCCATCTTTTGTTTTAGGCATTTACAAGTAAAGTGTAGCCCTTCATAAATGAAATAAGAAATATTCTATTTTGTTTGTTTTTTTGACTTACATTGAAAAGATTCGCATACCTTCTCCTTACCTCTGTATCCCATCATTCTTCTTACCTTTGTTGTTAGTTCCAATGAGTGGTGGCATTGGTGATTCACCAAGGCATATACATCCACTATAATGCTAGGAAGGTCCTTTATGTTCTGTCCCTAAAGCTCTATTTGTGCTTAATCTTACAAATTGCTTATAAAGTTGAACAACTTATCTTCCTCTAATATATTCTACATATCTAATATCAAATATGTGAATTTCCTCATTCTTGCATTGAGCCTACTTGCTTTAATTTCTTCAAAGTTTCCCTCAAAAGCCATAAAATGTTACTGGGAAGGAATGACTCGTTAGCTTCTTCTTTATTTTCTGTTAAGTGTCAATGAGAAGTCTATCCGCATTATTGTCATTAGAGGCTCACCTTATCCACTATAGATCTGCATCACTAACCATGTGCATAGTTGTGTCTGACACCTTTAAATTGAACGCCTTTGCCCCTATAAAGTATTGTTTTATTTCCCATAAGAAAATTTTAACTAGCTTTATACTTTGTTATCATAAAAAACTTGGGGCTCATGTACCTTCACCAAAGTACTTTTCATTTGAACTTTCGATTTGTGCCAAAATGTAGCACATTTTAACACCAACAAGTTGTAGCTCATGTCCTCACAAGCCTTTAACTATTCCTTAAATGCTCTTTTTTCTTGAAGCTTAACCACTAAAGTGTCTAATTGTTTTGAGAAAAAACCACAACCTCTTTTGTTGGGAATAGAGAACCGATGATCACCTCTAATTAAGCAACTCTATCAGTAATATTGCTTTCATGGTCATTATAGACTAACAATAAATGAACTACTCACCAAGATCTAAGACCAGTTTCCATGGAAAATTTTTTGGGCACATCAAAATTGGGGTAGATTTGTCAAAGTCCTCATACTCCCTTCTAGTTTAAATCATAAAGTTTGACTCATCTTCCACTTTGTGATCGTTGACCAATAATTTCATTTCTTTTTGAACATCTCTCCCCTTTTGTGTTTGAGTATTTCACTCACATTCTCAACAAACAAGTGTTTTGTGTAAATAATCAAATGGATAAATAAGAGATATATGACAAAGTCAACCATTTATTAGTTAAAACATAAATATACAATATAAAGGAACTAAAGTGGCTTCCTATTCGAAATATTTTACAAGAATACTACTTAAAAGAACTTCCTATTCAAAACTCTCACATAAAACCTTCTCTTAAAGCTCTCCACTCTCTTATAGATGATTGAATGTATAATGCTCCACCTTCAAATAAACTACAAAGGATGACTTTGTATAGTCATACAAAAATTTAAGGACCAAGTAAGCTAAAACCACCCACTTTCTATTAACCCAGCAAATTAGTAGGAAGATGCCACTTCTTTCAATAACTCCACCAAGTTAGTGGAGAGTTATCCACTTTAGTCCACTAACTCCACTTGTAAATGCAGGATAAATGTTTAGAAGATTATCTATCCATTTTCATGTTATTCGACCCACTTTCCCAATACCTAAATAAGTTCTCCCACTTTGTTAGGTAATAATTCCACTTTCTTAGGCCATTGCCTACATGTTCTTACCATGTTTCCTCACATTATCATATCTTAAACCTAAATGCCTTGATGAGCCTTTTGGTTTATCCATCCTAAGTCATCTTTGTGCATAATCCATCCAAGTATATTTATGGTGTAGTCATATTGTTCTAGGACCTAAGTTAGCAATAATTTGAGTTATCGCCACATTATCACATCTTAAAACTAAGTGCCTTTATGCACCATAAAACTTGGTATGATATAGTTGTACCTCTTATCTTTTAGTTTTGCAACTGAATCTTTTATCTCATTAAAGATTTTTGACAATGCACACCAATACATGTCAAAGTCACCTACTCCTGAGCTTTCATTGAAAATGCTTATTATGCCTTACCAACTTGCATGTCTTTACCTTGTTTCATCAATCCAAGTGCTAAGCATTAGTTAAGGATTGCCAATACTTACACAATTTTACAACATGGACTTGAGGGTCCAATAATTAGCTTTCACATATTAGACATTCAATTACTTGTTTATTTATTCTTAGTGCCCTATGAGGCGTTCTTATAACAATGTTAAATGCATAACAAAGCTATTGTTGGTTTAGCTAATCTTATAAATTATAAATTAATATTTATAGCTTATAATTAGTGAGTGTTTGTAATGTAATTCCTTTTTATTTATAATAATATTATATGAATTATATTTCTTTCAATATTAATTGAGATGCAATTATAATCTATGCCCATAAGTCTCTAATTAAGTAAATAACTGCCACCAAAAGTTAAAAAAAGGTGATCTGCAAAAGAATTGCCCATAATGATTTCAACCAAAAAGAGAAAGCTTTTATTGAAAATCTTGTTTATATTATACCATGCGTTAAATTTTGTATTGAACTAGTCTCTTAGCGAGTTTTACAAAAGAAAGCAAGTATTATCCAAAGCTACTTCCCTCTAGCCGATAGATAAAAGGATCTAACTTGCAAAAGTCCACATCGTGATAACTCCTAAAGTAGAAAGAAAACGAATTAAAGGAACCATACACACAGAAATTTATTCAATAGTAATGACATTTAAATTAAATGACACAATCAATTTGAAAAAATACATGTATTGGTCATCCGATATAGCATAATAGTCAATTAATGTAGGTTAAAAGTGTAAAAAATATGTATAAAGGTTGTGTGGCTGACATATTAGTCAATCAATATGTTATTATGATTGACCAATGTCTTACCAGGATGCACATTGATTGATTATTAGGCAATAATGGTCGACAAATATTCCAATAACTAACACATTAGTTAACCAATATGTAGTAATGGTCGATAAATGTATTGGAACTAGCTGCTGACAATGACTAATTCTTAGTTTTAACATCTGGTTTGACCCTCAAACACTATAAAAACATAGTTTTAGATATAACAAAACATTTAGGTGCTCTATAAACACACTTCAAAGAGTTTTTCAAACATTTTGTGAGCATTAATTGTTACTTTTTAAAATGAGCGAGTCTTTAGATTTTTGAAGTGATCAAATAAAGCTTCTTGAATTGTAAATTCATTTATGAGTGGGATTATTCTTCACCTTAGAGAAATTATTAATTGGTTTGTCTTTCTTATTTCCTATACTCTTTAAATTATTTTTTGATTATATGATTTATTTATATTAAGTTATTTCTTTACGTCAACATCTATAGATCCTTATTCAACTGCATTTTAGATAAACGAACTAATTGATATAATTCATAAACACCCAGGGTGTCATTAGGGACCAAAAATTTATATTCCTCTTAATAAATGATAACAATGAAGGAAGAAATTAAAACTCCTCGTAAAAACAAAACTTAGGAACTTATGCCATTTTTAGAAGGAATAAGCCAACTGATAATAAATAAGTCTTTAAGATCAAATGGAATGGTGACTATCAAGTTAAGCGATATTGTGTAAGATTGATGGTGAAAGAATATGCTTTAAAAAAAGGAATTGAATTTAATGAAATATGTTTTGATTTACAAAAATTAGAGTAGTTTTGACAATACGTGATGTGTCTGACTAAGGATGGCAATGGGCATGGTCGGGCCAAACAACGCCTAACCTGGTCTGACTACTGGCTGACGAGCCCGTGACCCAACACCCATCTACAATTTTTTAAAAAAAATGACAAAACGACATTGTTTTGCACATTCCCTTTAGGTCACGGTCGAGTCGGGCCAAGACAGCCCCAGTTCATGGCCCAGTGGGGCCAAGCCGTCTTGGCTCGTGGCTCGGCCAACCTGGGCCAAAGTTGGGTATGACAGGGCAGGCCAAGACTGCCATCCCTATGTTTGACTTACATCTAGAATAACTACAAACAAAAACTAATTTTCTTTATTGGGAACTTGAAGAAAAAATTTATATGCTTCAATCAAAATGTTTTGAAGAAAAAAGAAAAGAACTTAGTTGGTAGGTTGAAAAAATCTCCACACAGTCTTAAATAGTCAATGAGGTACCAATATAAAAGATTTGATTCCTTCATCATGATTCCAAGATATGATAGACTTAATGCAGATCCTTGTGTATTTTTTAAAAAGATGTTTGGTGGTAATGATTTTTTTTATTCTTACTTTCATATGTCGATGCATGTTAGTTGCATAGCCTAACAAAGATTGTATTAAAGAATTAAAGGCATACTTGGCTAGTGAATTTAAAATGAAGTACTTGGGACTAGCAAACAAGATTCTAAGAATACAATATCATTAAAGATACAAATAGCAAAAATATTTGGCTTCTTAAAAAAATCACTTTAAAAAAGGTTTAACGCTTTAATATACATATTATAAGCCAATATCTACATCTCTTCCGGTTAGTTTCAAGTTATCCTCTAATATTAGAGATGTCAATGGGCCGGCCCGGGCCGGCCCAACCCGACTCACTATATATATATTTTAAGAAAAACATAAAAAACGATGTTGTTTTTGAAATAACGGTCGGGCTATGAGGTCGGCTCGCCTAGGCCCATGGCCCAGTGGGACCGACAATGGTCAACCCGTGGCTCAGTCAACCCATGTCAAAATTGGGCGAGGTGGGGCCCTTTTTGACATCCTTATCTAGTATAAGACATAAAGATGTGAGGATGAAAATATCTCATGTAACGCCGGACTTTCGGAGCCCTTTTGTGTTGTACTGTATTTGGAGATACTACTGTATATTGATATAAACATATGGATGTATATGAGTTCAAAGATGTATTTAAGTCATTTGGGTGTATATGTTAATGATTTATAATATTAAATGCCCTTACATGAACTTAGAATTCATCGGTAATCCGAAATTTTAGAGATTTCCGACATATGAGTTTTTAAGTGGATAAAACCGAGTCCATTGGATGGATAGGACCATGGTGGGTAAATTAAATGAGTTCTAATGCCTTAGAGGTGATTAGACATGATTTATAGACTCATGGGACACTT
>JAOTBA010000004.1:23685796-23711947 GCA_025629845.1 Erythroxylum squamatum | reverse complement strand
CTTGCAATTCCCAAACGCTGTCGCTTTTTTTATGCTGGCTGCTTGTTTGCAAGATGAATTTTTCTTTTGGACTCTCTTTCAGATTTTAACCCTTCTTCATTCAATTAATTTTTTAAATTCTAAAAAAAAAAAAGATTGGTGAGGAATCATCATCTATATTAGTTTTTTTTCAGGAACTTAATGAAGTCTATTAGATCAAAGTTGAAGATTTAACAAATGATGTTAGATAAAAGTCATACAATCAATAATACACAAAAGCCATATAATTAGCTAAATGAAATTACACAATCTCCACCCAATCTCCAAGCAATTACGCAAAGTATACCAATTTAATGAAAGGGTAGGCCAGGCTCCACCCATTCCGATACCAAAGTTAGATGCTGGAACATCTAACTTTGGGATTTGGTACTCTAAACTATCAAGTTTCAAATTGATTGGTTACATTAACAGTGACTCGGCAGGTTTTTTGGACGATAGAAGGAGCACTTTAGACTATATTTTTAGCTTAAGGTCAAGAGTTGTCTCATAGAATTCAAGGAAGCAAGAAATTGTTGCATTGTCATCTTCAAAGGCTGAACTGCTGCTGCATGTCAAGCTGTGTGGTTAAGGAGAATACTTGCTGATTTGGGCTAAGAATAATCCGTTGCAATTGAAATTCTATGTGGTAACAATGCTACAATTGTAATGATAAAGAATCCAACCTTTCATAGCATCACAAAACATATTGACATTTGGCATCATTTCATTCACAAGCTGATAGAAAAAAAAAGAAATCAAGTTAGAGTTTTGCAATACAAATGATCAAGTTGCTTACTTATTTACTAAGTCTTTGTCTTAGCATAAGCCTGTTTATTTTTTACAGCAGCTAGGTGAATGTGATTTTGAATCAAAGGGTGTGATAAAACTAATTTAAAATTAGTCTAGTCACGTGGTGCATATGTTATTTATTGAGTCCAAGCCTACCTCCTATTGATTCGGTCAAGATTGTTAGTTTTTTTTTTTTGAAATCAAGATTGTTAGTTAATATTTATTTTATCTATTTTAGTCTATTGCAGTAACGTTATTAGCTTATTTTTTAGGTATTTGGTTGACGTCAAAACTATTAAGAAAAGTAAATGAATTAGAGCAGGTTTGCAGCTAAATAGGATTGAAAGGAATAGTAATGAAGAAATAAACACACAGATTTTATGAGAAAAATCCCCAAACAAATTAAGGTAAATACTACAGGCAAAAAAAGAAGAAGCTTCACTATGAAAAATAGGAGTTACAAACTCTCTTTAGTTTATAAGGAGAAACACTTAACTCTCTCACAAAATAGGAGAAACACTCTCAATGGGGATTAAGGATTTTCTAAAAAAAAGGGATGATTATACTACTATCTAGGAAGGCCTATTTATATGCCTCCTAGACACGTTTACAGTTGTAGACAAATTGTCCACAGTTGCCATCTCCTTTTTTTCTTCCTTCTATTTTTGACTTCGACGCATTCATCCTTCTTTTTCTGCCTGTCCACATGCAAGTTTCTGCCTTACTTTTTGACTTACAAAAGTCGGCAACAATAATCTCCCACTTGAATATTTGATTTAAAGTCAATTGGATCTTCACACCATTCTTTCTTCCTTGTCATTCCATATTGCTCATATCTCCATCAGGCCGCAAGAGGATCGATACCAAATAAATTTGTCAGTATTGATTGTCTTTGTCATGAAATCTGCTAAGTTATATTTGGTATGAATTTTCTGCATATCTACAACTCCTTCTTTCACTTTTTCATGAACATAGTGATACTGTAATTGTATGTGTTTGATCTTTGATTGACATGTTGGATTCCTTACAAGATGCAAGACACTTTGACTGTCACAAAACAAATAAATTTTCTCTTGTTTTTGCTCGAGTTCTTCCAAGAGCATTTTCAACCATACTACTTTAGACCGTACAATAACAAGATAATGAAATAATTTTCACCAAAGCTCTTGAAATATGCACAAAGGTCTGCATTTAGTTTACTGTATCCAATGCTCATAATGAAGGAGTCAAATTTCTTGTACCAACACCTCTATTTGCTTTAGACCGTATAGAGATTTGTTTAACCTGCAATGGAAGTTCTCCTTTCCTACTTCTTCAAAACCTCCTGGTTGGAGCATATAAATTTCTTCTTCAAGATCTCTATGAAGAAAAGCTATTTTTACATCTAACTGTTCAAGATGTAAATCAAATGTAACACATATTGCCAAAACTACTCATACTATGGCGAGTCGAACCACAGGGACAAATATTTCATTGAAATCAATCCCTTCCTTCTGAGCATATTCTTTCACGACCAATCTTGCACAATCTCTCTCTACTTGATCTTCACCATTTCACTTAATCTTAAAAACCCATTTATTTCCAATAGGCTTTCTTTCATGTGGTATAGTGGCACTAGTTCCCAAGTCTTATTCTTATAAAGAGCTTCAATTTCTTCCTACATTGTTGCCATCCATTGAAATGCATCTAAACTATTTATTGCCTATTGGAGGTTGATGGCTCCCCATCCTTAGTTAAAAGACAATATGCAACATTGCCTTTCATAATATAGTCTGAACGCCAATTTGATCGCCTTTTTGGGCGATTTGATTGACGAGTCTCTGGAGCTTCAGGCTTTATTAGTTCTTGTATCTCGTACTCTGGTGCTGAGTTAGAAGAATCTGTCTGGGATTCCTTTTCCACCTGAACAACAGTAGTCTTTGAATCTTCCTTTGATGTGTTATCATCTTCTCCTTTTTTTTATAGCTCATCTACAAATATTACAGTCTTGCTAATGATAACCTTATGGGTAGTGGGATCTCTCAGGCGATACCCCTTCACTCCATCAGCATACCCTAAGAATAAGCATTTAATGGATTTTGGATTTAGCTTTGTAGTTTCTTGGGGATTGTACATCAAGTACACAGGACTTCCAAATATATGGAGGTTTAGAAAATCAACTGGCTTACCAGTCCACATCTTCATCGATGTCTTCAACTCAATTGCAGTTGATGCAGCCCGATTTACCATATAACAAGCGGTACTTATTGATTTTACCCAGAAAGTCTTGTTTAAGCTTGCAATTGCCAACATAGCTTTGGTTCTCTCTAACAGAGTTCTGTTCATCCACTTTGCCACTCCATTCTGCTGAGGAGTGTATATCGTTGTGAACTGCCTTTTGATGCCTTTTTGTTTGCAGAATTGATCAAATTCATTGTCAATGTATTCTCCTCCATTATCTGTGCTCAATCGATTGATCTTCTTTTTAGATTCAAGTTCTACCTGTGCTTTGTAAACTTTGAAGACTAGAAACGCATATGCCTTCCTCTTGATTGGATACACCTAACTTCTCCTAGAATAATCATCAATGAAGGACACAAAGTATTTTGCTCCTCCTAGGGATGAAGCTAGAGCTTGCTATACAGTAGAGTGCACCAATTTTAAAACTAATTTGCTTCTAAAATTTGATGTGTTGAACTTCAACCAATGCTGCTTGCTTATAACATAATTATTACAGAAAGGAAATGATACTTTTGTAAGTACAGGAAGTAGCTTTTGCTTTGCAAGGATTTCTTTCCATGTTTAGAAATATGCCCAAGTTTTTATTGTCAAATCATTGCTGATCCTTCATTTGCACTACTTGAGATAACTGATGCTTCAATTTCCTGCAAAGTCTCTCCCTTTACCATGTATAAATTTCCAGGTATCTTCTCTCCCTTCATAAATACAAGCATTCCTTTTATTATTGTAATGATCCCATTCTCACCATTGATCTTGCACCCAAGATCATCTAGTTGTCCTACAGACAATAGGTTCTTCTTCAGATCCTCCACATGTTGCACGTCTTGAATAGTATGAATTGTACCATCATACATCTTCGACTTGATAGTTTCAATGCCAACGATCTTTAAGGCATGATCATTACAACTATACATAGATCCTATATAGATAAGTTCATAATGATGGAATCATTCTCTTCGAGAGATCATGTGGAATGAACTTTTGAGTCAAGAAGCCATACTTCAGCAAATCTTTTCTTGCTTTTATTAGTTGTTGTTGCTTTACAACATAAGCATCTTCGTCATTGGAACAACTTGCCACATTTTCCTGAGGATTGGAATTTTTCTTTAAATGTCAACAATCTTTCTTTAGGCGACCTTTCTTGCCACAATTGTAACATTTTAAATTCTTCTTATTTCTCGATTTTGATCTACCATGATTTTGGCTTGCAGTTTGACCTCATTCTATTGATCTCTCTTTTATCATCGTCAAGGCCTCCACATATTATGAACTTGCTTGCTTGTCTTCCCTGTTCTTGTGCTGATTTTCCTCTTCTAAGATAGCAGCTGCAATATTATCGAAGACTAGACCATCCGTAAGGATATTATTTGTTAAGTTGATGATGAGTTGATCATACAAATCAGGTAAATTTTGAAGTAGAAGCTCAACACATTCATTTGGCTATATTTTACAACCCAACGAAATGAGTTCAAAGAATAAAGTATTCAAGGAATTGACGTGCTCTATCACCGAGGTAAATTCGGCCATATGAAGAGTATAAAGTTTTCTCTTAAGGAAAACTTTTTTGTGCAGTGAGTTGACCTCGTATAATTTTGTGAGAAGAACCTAATTCTCTTTTGCCGTCTTCTTCTCTTCTATGCTTGACAACACCCCATTTGCTAGTGCCAGATGAAGATTTGTAAGAGCATTCCCGTTTATCTCATTCCATTTATTATCATCTGTGAATATTGTTGGCCTTTCCCTAATGGTCGCTAAATGGTTATCTTTTCTTAGGATAACCTTCATCTTTAACTTCTACAATAATAAATTAATCCAATTGAACTTTCCAATATCAAATTTTGCTGCAATTGTTTCTATCACGAACAGAACTTTGCTCCCACTATTTTAAGTGAATAGTTCCTATATGTATGAATAGTACCATATACGTATGTATAAATAGTACCACACCTGTACGTATAAATAGTATCGTATACGTAAATAGTACCTAGTTGCCACAGTTTTGCTATAGTGTTAATTTTAAAACAAATGTATGAACAGTTATCACTTTTCTTAGTTACTGTTTGACCATTTCTCAACTTTCATTGACATCACTCAAAAATTGAATAAATTGCGCCAAAAAATTTATCTTAATTTTCTTACCAAGCTTTGATACTACTTGTTGAAAAAAGTGACTGGATTAAAATAGATTTGCAGCTAAATATGATTGAAAGGAATAATAATGAAGAAATAAACACAAATTTTATCTAAAAATCTTTCAAATAAGTTAGGGTAAAAATCACATGTAAGAAGAAAAAATTTCACTATAAAAAAATAGAAACTATAACCCTCTGAAAAAGTTATCACTTTGAAAAAGGCCTATTTATAGAGTCCAGATCTCCTGTCCAATATTATGGTGTCTTATTGTGTCCAATAAATTTCAGTCATTTATTTATGTGGAGTTCGCATGGAGCCCACATGAGTCCCACAAAATAAATTACTGAGATTTCATAAGACAAAATAAGACAGAGTAAAACTAAACAAAGGATCTGGTTTCTATTTATAAGCCTCTAGTCGCCTTTACAGCTGCGGGCAGATGCTATTATATTCTTTTTTC
Organism: Erythroxylum squamatum; assembly: GCA_025629845.1. Taxonomy (NCBI): domain Eukaryota; kingdom Viridiplantae; phylum Streptophyta; class Magnoliopsida; order Malpighiales; family Erythroxylaceae; genus Erythroxylum; species Erythroxylum squamatum. The sequence continues at coordinate 23,706,327 of JAOTBA010000004.1, read as the reverse complement.
TTTCATGCTATTTCTAACTTCGGCGCAGTCTTCCTTCTTTGTCTGCCTATCCATATGCAAATTTCTGCCACCCTTTTTTACTTACAAAGTCGACAACAACAAAAACTCGTTAAAGAGCTACTAGATTAAGTGAATAAAGTGTAAGCTTTTCTCTATTTTTCTTACGTGTGATTTAGCCTTTTAAGCAACAAACTATACTTCTGGCGCAACTGCTGTTTTACGTGACAAATCAAATCACAAATAAATCAAAAGGCTGAAAGTGGAAGTTTGTGATGGTGATGGAGATTGAGAGATGGAGACAAAAAGATAACACAAAGGAACTCTGGTTTAACTGATCAACAATTAAGCATCTAAATTAACAATTAAGACTAATTGTCATCAAAAAACAAAAGGAAAAAGAAAATGAAGGAAGCAAAGACTACGTTTCAAAAGGACTACTTGGTTGTTGGTAGATAACAATTGGACTCTTTACGCTGTGCATCGAGTCATTCCACTCTAATAAAGCTGATAGGATCTGGGTTCCGTTTGGCATTGACCCTCCTTTCACCACCACTTTGAAATCCTTTTTTTGGTGCAAGAAAGTGAACCTTATGGTATTTGGTATAACCAGAACTGAGAGACCTTTTGGCGATGTCACTTTAGCTTTGTACACAGACTTTCCGTATCCTACGTTTGTCACCCTCCTGTAGAAGACAGCTGAAATTCTGGAACCAGTTGTGTTAAGTTGCATATGCATGGAAGGGTAGTTGAGGCCATCTGTTCCTTTCGCTGGTTTAAACTTTGAGCAATCGTGCTTTTTCTTGCCACCAATAAGGAGATCAATTGCGGTTCCATTGTAACCTTCTTTGCACAGGAAACTAATGTATGTGCTCAATGATATGTCATAGACAAGACCAGGGTGCACAGCACTTTCTGGGTTCAGTTGGCCTGAACCTGAACCCAACTCTGCATCAGGTTCCATGGTCTTCATTGGGTTGGCTGAAACAATAAAATGAAATGTAGTTTATGTGTGTCAATTTAGAAAATGGAAAAAAAAGAACGGGAATATCAGCTTAGTAGCAAGCTTTAGTAGTCTTACCGGTGGTCATGAGGGCAGATTTGATCGCCGCTGGCGACCAGTCAGGGTGGAAGGACTTGACATAGGCAGCTGCTCCGGAGACATGAGGGCAAGCCATTGATGTTCCTGAAATAATGTTGAATTGGACGCGTCGACTGTCACTAGGGAGACCTGTTACTGATGTGAGTTTGGAGTACGCAGCCAATATGTTCAGACCGGGTGCAGCTATGTCAGGCTGTTCATTGGAACATTCCTTTCAGAAAATTGAGATGTTGAAGTGGAGATCAATTGAAAAGTAAACTCGACTTAAAACTCACCTTGAGAATGTTGGGACTAATGACTTGAGGCCCTCTTGACGAAAACGATGCCACAAAAGGAGCTTTCTCCAGAGAAGCGGTTTTTGTCTTGTAGATAACAGCATGCGGATTTCTGTCGATTAATAATTATTCATCCAGGAACCATACAATTTGGTTAGTCAATGCAATGCTTATTAGCGAACTTTTCCGTTTGTTGTAAGTTGAAAAAAATAATGAACGTTATAATATAGAAACGTACTTAGTATTGTTGATATAGCGATCAATCTTACGACCAGCTTTGATGTCGACATTGGTCCCAGGTATTATGGTGGTGGAGGCAACTTCTGTTTTCTGGCTCATTATCATGATGGTGCCGATCCCTTCCAGCTTTTTAATGGTGTAATCCTGGCTGCTGCTTCCGAGGCAGTATACTATCTTCCCCTTCACTTTGTTCATGTCTAGAGTCCCCCAGTCACAAGCACTAGACACCATTTGCAAACGAACTCATATTAGATTGTTATAGCAATTCTTATTAGTTTGCAAATTATAGGATTAAATCCAATGTTTAATACACATATTTGACTAATTAATTGGGTTGACAGCCAGCAACTCTTGCACTTCAAAGGATCAAGCGATGAACATGCTTTCCAAGCTCTAGTGGTGACCATAAAACTGCAGGTTCTTGGATAAATATTGAACGAGCCAAATTTACTCACCTGGCATTTCCGTAGTAACCTTGGCTAACATTCGTCGCCAAGGCTCCACTTGTAAGAGGGTACATAGCTTTTTTGGGTGAAAATGTGTTGATCGAGAACCCCTGGCGATCAAAAGAAAGAAAAGCAATGTAGTATAGGTTATTACGATGATCGTTTGAGTTATCCCATTTCTAAAGCAATGTAGACATGTAGTATAGGTTATTATGATGATCGGTTGAGTTATCCCATGTCAACTGTAACAACCCAAAACACTAGCCCAAAATCTCATTTCGGTGTTAAAGCACTTAAGAGTTGTAACCACTAACCATGTACTAGAATGTAATAAACTACAAGAGGAAGAACTTACATTAGCTTTCTCGCCATTGCCAAGCTTAACAGCTGTCCTAAACTGCCTATCAATACCACTTGCAGCAACCGTGATGAGCCATGGAGCAACATTCTGAACTGTCCCTGGATTAGGCCCCGAGTTGCCACCTGAACATGAAGTCAATATACCCTTTTTCATGGCATGAAATGAGCCAATAGCAATTGGGTCCTCATAAAATCTTCTAGGTGAACCTCCTATAGAGATCGATATTATGTCCACTCCGTCAGCGATAGCATCGTCAAAAGCAGCCAACAAGTCCATGTCGCTGCAACCTTCTTCCCAGCATACCTTGTACATGGCAATGCGAGCTGATGGCACGCCTCCACGCGCAGTTCCTTTGGCAACGCCCAACAAACTTGCGTGCTTTACGGCGATGCCGGCTGCCGTGGAGGAGGTGTGAGTGCCGTGGCCATCTCCATCGGCCGGGCTTGGATTATCCACCGAAATCATGTAGTCCAGGTTGTAGTATCTTGCTCCGATGACTTTTCTGCAAATGATGAAAAGTACTTTCACTATTAGAACTAAATCCATTTCAGAGTATCGTTTTCTGTACTGTGCAGTCTTAAAATGGACTTTGGATGGCTTGCGCATGTCAACTATTCTACTTTTCTGAGAGATTATACTTTCCCACTTCTGAGGAGTAACCCTTTTCAATAATGAATATAAAATATGTTTTGAAACTTGTAAAAAATTTTCCGATGTATCAATGCAGATACCATCGTCTGGTTTCATCAGACTATTAAAAATAAGGAATAATAAAAACTTTTATCTAATTCAGCACGATAATAACTAACGTAGGTACTGTTTCCAAGTTCCAATGTCACAAGCACTTGTCTATTAGTTTATTGTTGATTGAAAGGGAGAAAGAAAGTGTGTACTTGTTGCATCTAGTGAAGTTAGCTCCCGTAACACATTTTCCCCTCCATTTAGCTGGTATAGGCCCGTAACCATTATCATCGAAGCTTCGAGCTTTCACGTAAATTCCTGCAAAACAAATAAACCAACATGTAAACACATGCAACAACTCAATGCTACAAAACAAAAGCCGATATGTTTTGTGTACCAGTATCCAGGACACCAATTATGATGTTGCTTTCAATTTTCGGACTCCTCTTCACTGTTAAAGGCATTCCTAGGAAATCCCATGATCTTGTTGTGTGAAGTTTGTTCCTTTTGTTTTCAAACACAGACACTACACCTTCTTCATCTGATTGACAAGACAGTTCTCGAAAATCAGGAAATGATCATCTCTAAATTTACTACCATGTTTACCATATTTATGCATATGTATACCAGAGAGTCTCTTCGCTTCATGAGGCAGCAACCTGGCCACAAAACCATTGAAGCTTCTTCCGTAGCTGTGAATTCTTGATTCTCTGGCAACAGACTCGCTGAAAAAGTAGCAGAACGTAAACTTCTGAATGGACGGACTACTTTATTTAAGTACTAATTTCTCTGCAGACATTACTTCAGTTCCGACTTCTGAAACAAACTTCAAACTGTTATGCTCATTTACTAAACATAAAACCAAGCATTTGTTTAATGGACAAGCTGTAGTTTACGAGTAATCAAACAGTGTCTTTTTTTTAAGGAAAAATTCTTATTTCAGCTCTAGTACCTCCGCATTAACAATGACCACTTCTAGTGAAAAACATCTTCTGCTAATTATGTATATATAGGTGGACTACTAATGTAATTTAGCTATAAGGGTTGCGATAAGTACTCTCCAGTTGTAGCCGCCAGGAGGTTGTGATGTTCATCCACCGTTGAAATCCTGGACTTATCAAGTTCTCCCATGTAAACTATGTATGGCTGATATGTTCATTCCAAAACCAGGAGACGCCCATGCATTAGTTAAAAGAGATTCAAATTCATGTTTAAAATATACAGTAGATAAATATCGTAGCAGAAATGGTCTGCAATGTCTTAAGGAAATTCTTGACATCTCTATTTTCGGTTGCGCTTCATTGCGATCAACCATAGACATGAACAGCTTATGCAATAATGTGCATGAAGCCATGACTAGAATAAGAATATGTCAATGACGGGGGTGGTAATAAAACCAGGGAATGTAGAGCAGAACACACCTTCCTTTCATTGTCATTCACCGCATGAACCAATGTAGCAACGAGACAGACGCCAAACACGAACGCTAGAAGTTTATCTGGCATTTCCATTGCTAGATTCTTACGTTGCATGGCAAAACATGAAAACATAGTTTAAATAGATTGGCAGTGGTAGGTTTAGTTTCATGACTGTTAAGTGCTCCAGTCTCCAGCTAGAGTGTTCCTCATTCCTCGGCATTAGATATGCCTATTATCTAGACGTTGACTAAGAAGCCTGGAGAAGAAATTACAAAGGGAATTAAAAAGCACGTTACATCTATATTCTTTGGTGACTGAGTGAGTTGGTTTTAACGAGTGAGAGTTTGATGGCTTGGGTTTTGGATCTCACATTCAAGTTACCCAACTCGTTCTAGTTACGGTGTCGAATCTATACAATGTTTAACTATCCTATGCAGCTGTCATAACTTAATGGAAAGGAATATCGTTCCAAGTAGCTTTCCAACACGCTATTATACCGAAGTGATCTTCAATGTCCATGGCTGCTGTAATGTGGATTTCTGATGCATACCTTATTGTCTGATGTCTACTTTAACACTGATAAGAACGCTTAAAAACGATCCCTTGCATGAGCATCAATACGTGTCATTAAAACATGGAAAGTCAACTTCGTAAATTGCAACTATCATTATATATTTCTGACAGCTCTTTGGTCCTAATATAATATAAAGGGTAAATCTGTCAAATATTATGGTGTCTTATTGTGTCCACTAAATCTCAGTCATTTATTTATGTGAGACCCGCATAGATCCTGCGTGAGTCCCGCAAAATAAATGGCTAAGATTTTATGAAACAGAATAAGACAGAGTAAAACTAGACAGAGGATCTGAGATGATATAAAGGAACCCTTTTCTTAAAAAAAAAAAAGGAAAAATTCTATTCTCTTTTACATTTCCACCAGTATACTGAAAAGCTAATTCAAGTGAAAAAACCATCAGCTCAACACAAACAGTTAATATGTGAGTCCACGCTTTTAACGGAGCATTATATACTAATTCAGAAAATCCCCTAAGCTTCAACTTTTGTCAGACTTCTTCAGGCTTGTATATATTTGCAATATGTATGTGTATAAAACCAAATACTACTAGTGACTGAATATACTTCTCGCACAAAGGAATAGATTGTATTAGGGCTCTATATTTCAAGGACTCGTGACGTAAATTAGGCGTATTAACTCATTCAGGACAATGATCATTGCTACTTAATGCGCATCGAAGCTGGGGGCCGTAACTAGGCACAACCAGAAAGTTTCCGGCCTATCTCTTACTGGCCATTAATTCATCAACATCGGAAAATATAACCTCTTGGCATCGTACAATTCCTGCGGCTCCTCCAGAGCTCAACCATCTCTCACTGCCCTCATTCATATTCCATCTAACCCTATGCATTGCTAAAATTTTGGAAGGAATAACTTCAGCTTCATTTCCAGCTCCTCCAGTTTCACTCTCTTTTGCTAATACATCATCTAGCTCTTCATCTCTGCATATCAATCCCAGATCCTCTCGCGCCCTTCTCTTATCACCGCACTTGGATTTTGTTTTACCTTTTCTTTTCAGAGCAGTCAAGGTTTCTTCAGACCCTGATTCCAAGCCTGGATCGTCTCCATAGCATAGTGCTGCAACATGTTTAAAGGAAATTGGATCTCAAGGTGAACGGGTGAACAAAATGTCTAGCTAGTGGCAGAACCTAACAAGGTACTGCAAAATTACCTAACTGTTGACTGTCTGCATCTTGGGCTTTTGCCTTGCTATTGGTTGTTCTCTTACACTGACTTGGTTCAGATAAGAAACTCCGCAGAGATCTTGGATTTTCTCCAACATCACTCACTTGCTTCTTCAAGGTTAAAGGAATACCTGGCAGTGGTGTGTTAATTGTAATAACTGATTCCTCCTCACTCAGAGATCCACATACAAAATGTGGCGCCTTATTTCTTGATGGATCCTTTTCTACTGCTTTAGTTGTAAGCTGCTGAAGAAAATAACATAAGCCCAGATATAAACCAAAAGCTTCAAAATACAGATGTTGACGCATACATGGAGACCGGCCTAAAACTCCTAAGCATGATCAATTTGTAAAAGCAGTGGAAATCAATGATGTATCAGATACACATTAGATGTGTAGTATCAGAAATTACTGACACCAGAACATCTATAAAGAGTACATTTTGAACCAATGCTCATGTCAGACGTGTACAAAAGATTGGGTCATACAGACCAAAAACGGATACATTAAGAAAGAATCTAATATACAAAACTCTTATATGATTATATTCCTAGATGGAACACCGCCACCAGACAATGGCATACTATTGCTGCCTGCTGCGCCAAATCTTAGTGATCCCATCTATCAAGGCTAAAGGATTAACAGGCTCCAGAGTAACAGGAGTTAACAATCATGTCTTGCCCAAAACTATGCCTTGGAGCACTGTACCAAATGAAGAAATTGAATGTAAAACAACTTGTGAATCTACTGACCTGGAAGCGGCAAACAGTACCATCTGCACTGCAATATGCAACCATACCTATGTTTTAAATATTGAAAACCATTAGTTTCGAATTTAAAGATAAAGCTGAAAAGAAGCTCACTGTATATATTTTTTTTTGAATGGAAAGCTCACTGTATATTGTTTAGGGAAATATGTGACACAACACTTAGCTGATAAAACTTGCATAGGATAGAAGTAAATTCTTTGCCAAGAAGTAGTTCTTGTGTATTTAACCAGCAAATTGGAGTATCCTAACCCATAATAAGTAGGGCCGGTAAAATTCAGAGAAGTAATTGTGCTTAAAAGACAGAAAGGTGTTTAAGATTTCACAACACATAATTATCTGAAAGATGAATAGAGGCTTGAAATGTGTAAAGTAGCTCATTTTCATCCCTTGTTTACTTTAGAGGTAGCATAGTTTTATCAGTTGCAAAAATAAAAAGAACAAGATGATATACCTGTTGGTCTTGACACCTGAACACTCCAGATAGCAAACGATGAACAATTAAATACATGCATCCCAAGTTGTTTTGGTCCAACAGAAGGTGTTCCATTGACAGGAGCATCATATGCAGCTTTCACCAAGCTGAGGAGTCTCATTGTTCCATCATCAAAAGACAATAAAAGGCACCTGACCACATTTAAAAACAAAAGATTCATCAGGAAAAATTATTTTCAACAATGCAAACTATATAAACCATAGAACACCTTGGATGTGCCAGCCAATCCAGACTATATATATATTTTGGCACTGGATGAAGGTCCCACATAGGTCGGAATGGATCACTGCATACATCCACAGTTTAAATGTCTTAGGGTCGCATCATAGTAGAACATATGAGCTGTTTACTACACATCCGTGAACTGGAAATTTTATTCTTGAAGAAAAAAGTACGTAACAGCACTTGCTCACATTACCAAGTAACTGTTTTACATGATAGGTAAAGATTGCGGTGTGTAAATATTCTAAATCATCAAGTTGTCAATCAATTAGCTGGCTTATACTGCTGCTAAATCCTAGAAAAATGAAATCACGCCAAAATTGAGAAGGCAGACAAATAGAATAATGACATTCCAATTCTGCAGTTAAATGCTGTAAAACAGATGGTGCGAGAAAGCTATTATTTATCCCCTAACCCAAATCATGAAGGATTCATGAAGATATATCACTCTACATTCAGCATAATTTAAATTACAGCAGCAGCAACCCACTGAAAATGCACGTTGAAATCTATATCCAACTCACTGAATGGTTTGTCATACATCGTTTAACAAAATTAAGTACAGAGAAAGCATTAAGAAGAAAGAAATCATTTTCTACAATCCAGGACCAGGTAGACCCTTGAGATGTTCTTGAGAGGACCGAATCCCTGAAGAATTGTCAGTTCATTTTTAGTTAACTACCACAGTCCGCAATAGAAGTCAATTGAAACTCCAAATAAAACAGAAATCCCCTTCCAGTCAATATTAAGAAACTAGCATTAGCAAGTCAAACAACATAAACTGTAAGAAATGGGAACACTGCATCATAAAGGCACACAACCAAGAAATTGAGCAACTAAAGCTTTCATACTTACTGAATATCCCAAAACATTAGACCTGCATGCTCAGCAGTTACTATGATATCTTAACTACTACACTACACAATTGAAGTCAATTGCAGTTCCAAATAAAACAGAAATCTCCTTCCAGTCAATATTAAGAAACTAGCATTAGCAAGTCAAACAACATAAAATGTAAGAAATGGGACCACAGCATCATAAGAGCACACAACCAAGAAATTGAGCAACTCAAGCTTTCATACTTACTGAATATCCCAAAACTTTAGACCTGCATGCCCAGCAGTTACTATGATACTCGCATTTTCTTGATCACTGAAAATAAATAAAATCCATGTCATACATATCAATGAAGAGCACAAGAAGGATAGGTATTTAACACTAATCATCTGCAATCAACCATTGCAAAGAAGCTATGATATCAGTCAGTGCTATTGGAGAACAAGTGCTCAAACCCAAAAGGAATTGTGCAGGTATAAATAAATTTGAAAGATATTCTGCCTGATTCGCAAAATGATTCGATGCTTACTTCACGTATGGCATCACAAAGATGATAACACTAGTTCAACTGCAAATTGATGATATGAGTGCTAAGTACAAGAGGTCTACAAGTTGGTGCACATTTGTCAAGATATTATTCATCCAGAATAAATACAAGAACAAGACAAAGATGCTCTTTCTGGCAAAAATGGGTATACCACAGGAAGCAAACCGTTGTAGAGAATTGGCATACCACTATCAAAGTCATAATTTTACCAAATCAGTTGCTGATGTAAGATCTAGAAGAAAAGTTACGACAGAGAAAGCAAGCATTATATACAAGGACTATAGCAAGAAAAAAACCATCATCTGAAATCACTAACCATTCAACTGGGGCCCAGGCAACGGCTCTAATAGGAACCGTATCTGCACTGAAGCAAAGTAAAGGCCTGCTATCTGCAAATTGAAATTTGTTAAAAACAAAGAATCAATTCAACTATGCCAAGACCCCAAGCAGTTTGAGTACATCTTAACACCAAGATTTGACATCGACTCATCTAAATAGAGAAGTTGGAACAAAAGATAATCAGAAGACTTAGAATCATTACCGCCAGAATTGCCAGATCCAGTGAATTTCCATAAAGCAACCTGAAAACTCAGTAACTCAATAACAATTTCATCATTAGAGAATAAAAATGTCGTTTGATACCTAAACGATTTTCTTTGAGCAAATATAAGTATCCTAGTTAGTTTTCTGAAGTAGTTTAAAATGAAAAATTGATTATCTGAAGTTTCTACTTTGTTTCTCGCGCTCCAACATTAAAAAATTTTAGGAGTAAGTAATAGCTATAATAACACAACAAGAAGCAAACTTCAATATTACAGTTCCATCATGGCATCCAACAAGCAAGTACTCATAGGGCTTTGAAGTCGACCACTCCACTGTCAAAGGGATACTGCATAGAGATTGAATGTATGAAATCAGAAGTGAAGCAAATAAAATGTACAAGATGTTAAGGTTTAAGACATCCAATAATTCTACAGCACATGCCAAATTCTACTGAGATTATTAAGCTGTATGATTATTAATATTCTGGGTACATTATGTGGTCACTTAATTATACTCTCCAGGTGTGTTAGCTTAACATCTCTATCATAAACGACGAGGGATGAGTTGCTGAATTGATGGTTGTCGAATTCTCTGTTCAATTATTTTATTGCTAGTGAACTAAATTTTGTTCTTGCACCCTGTATTGTGAACCAAGTAACCACATGCTAAAGCAAGTTTTCGTGGAAAAGTCCACAAGTATAAATTTGCAGCAAACAATTCAGACTGCTGATCGAAAAGCTTAAAGTGTATTGTCACATGCTCTAATCCTCAATAAAAAGTTATGGGTTTCTATGGAGATAGAGACACGGGAGGTTAAATCCTTTGGTCTGTTATACTATGTTTTAAAGATCTAACTTACACAGCAATTAAAGGAAAATGTTTGATATCATATAATACTGTTACGTATAAAAATGTAACCGTTTTCTATCAAAGGGGAATATGAATGAGTTTATCTCTCTCTCTCTCTCTCTCTCTCTGCGACTCTTCTCTTTCTCCTTCTTCCCTTCTCTCTTCTATTCTTCATTTTTATTAGCAACAAATGGTATCAGAGCAGTCGATTCTGCGAGGAATCGAAGAAAACATGAAAAGCTTGATGGAAGCATAAATCAGAAGCGAAAAAATGTTTCTGGAGAAGTTTCAAAGCAGGAATGAGAAAATGTTTTCAGAAGCTCTAAACAGAACAAAAAATTTGGAGAACAACTTGCGGGAGCTTAAAACTGTGGTGACACAATTTTTGAAGCGACAATAAGTGAAAGTGGAAGCTACTAATGCAGTTATTCCAGAACTCACGAATCAAAACGACCAACCCATGCAAGGGAAGGACTACATAAAATCTTTGGCTGTAGAGTTCACCCCTCTCAAGAATAACAAAGACGTCGCCTCTGATGGTTCCTTAGTCATCCCCTCTCCCAGCGAGCCTAGTAAGATCGATATGTACTCTCCGGCTTTCTACGCTACTTGAACGGCTGGTGGTTTTCTCAGCTATGGTGTAACCCACATGACGGTTATTCCTCTTGATTTCGTTAACAGTAACATGCAGATTGACCCTGCAAAGTATAGAAGTATTCTATCTGGTTTTGGAGTTCTGTTCAATGAGCAGATTGTGAGCTTTGCAGGAGCAATTACTGGTGATGCTGTGAAGAAGATGGGTGGTGAAAAGAAAATCAGATTATTCATTTTTTGTCCATTCTGTAAACCTCCATAACCTTGACGATAAGGTTTTCTAAAGGAGAAAGGATTGTTACGTATAAAAATGTAACCGTTTTCTATCAAAGGGGAATATGAATTAGTTTATGTCTCTCTCTCTCTCTCTCTCTCTCTCTGCGACTCTTCTCTTTCTCCTTCTTCCCTTCTCTCTTCTATTCTTCATTTTTATTAGCAACAAATACCTCATGCAACATCTTACTAGAAGCCGGGGTAGCAATTGCCAGACCAGTATAGTTCAATTTCCAATGATAATCACAGAGATAGTAGTTCCAAAAATTGAAATACCTCTTTGTTTCTCCACACTTCAGAAAGGAACATTTGAACACTGGCTCCAATTTCACAAAACGAGGATCAGTTCCTTCTCTATGAGACGAAGAATAAATTAATTTTATTGTACGAGGAAGAGGAACATCCCATCTGCAGTTGATAAAAAAATTATATGAGATAAAATCACAGAAAATCACATATCCTGTTCAAAAACCACAAGCTGACATTTAGGTTTACAAATGAAAGTGGGACAAATGCCTAAATGTAGACATCTAGTACCTCAACTGTTTAGTTGTGCTTATTAAAGAGTTCTTAAACCTACTTTTTCTTCTATATTTTCATTTAGTCTACTTCTGTCACAACATTGCAATGGTCTCGTCTTTCCAAGTCCCACAAAATCCAACCTGTACTTTGTAAGTTGCCGAAAAGTTGCAAGACATATCTTGAATCAACTTGATATTCGTATATTCTGAAATTTTACACTTCGAAAATCTCAGACTCACAGTTGGTATAGATTAATATTAATGTTTCTTACAGATAGAGGTTATGTTACTCCTTACATAATCAGGGATTTTCCTTGATTGAGCAGAAACAAAGAGATGACACACATCTAGGGACCAATTCCAGCTCCCATAGCAGAGAACAGGAAATCACTCATAAGTTCCTGCATGAAGAGGTGACTTACACTTCAACAGATCCATTTCCGAGTAAAACAGCAAGATAGCCCATGCGATGCTGGTATTTGGAATTGGCTACATCCAAAGGTCGCCATTTAACATCCCAAGCAACTTTTCCATTATGAGCTAGACATAAAACCACCCTTGGCAAAGCAACATCTTCCAAGGAAGCATTATCTAAAAGATTATGACATGGCAAAGCACCATTTTCAGAGGTCTCATGTAATTGGTGATTCACTGTAGAGGGCCCCTCACCTTCTTCCTCAGTCAACAACAGCAGGCTTGAAGCACCACCATCACTCCTTTTTGCACCCTTACTTGAGTTTCTAGTATGCCTGGTAGTTTTTGCAGCTGAATTACTTTCAACCATAACTGCTGATGAACTTTTTCTTTTTATGCTTTTTTGCTTCTGTAACGAGTGTTCCTGGGTATTTCCAGAAACCCATTCCAAAGCAAGTGGTTCAGATGAATCTTCTGGGTATTGAACTGCAAGTAGTTGAGCATTTTGGTTGTCACAATCTGCACCATCAAGAGCTTCTTTTGGTTTCTTTCTAGGTCGTCCTCTTGGCCTCTTCATTTGAGTTGTAATCCTCTTCAAGTCTTCATCCCCGGGAGATCCTTCTACAAGCTTCTTTCTGGGTCTTCCCTTTGATACCTTTAATTCAGTAGATTTTTTCCCACCAAGTGCTTTGTTCTCAGCTCTCTGTTTTCGTTTTTTGTTTGAAGGGTATACTTCTTCCTCATCCTCATTGATATTTACAATACACCAGATCTGTAAAATACCTCTGCCAACAAGTGGAACACCTATCTTGTGATAATATGAATCGGAAGGATGGGCAGCAATAGCAAGGAACTGAAATAAAACGAAATTAGAGCACTTTTGCAGTAACAGAGACCATAAGATAAGACAGTTGTTTCATGCATGCTAGTAACCAAACAAGAACAAGCAGCAATAGATCTTGCCTAGGGAGAAGACTAAAGTCTTTACATTGTGTTAAAGAGAAAACAGGAAAATAATCATTAAACTACAGGAAAGATCCACAGAGTTTTAGGAGATTTAGTAATCAGAGATAATTGCTTACATGGATGGGGACATATCAAATCATGGAGATTCTCAAGTTCAACTCCCAGTGTTTAACCTTTCACATTCAAAAAGCATATAATCTACAACAATCATTTTTCTAGGTACATTGAAAAGAGTAAAACATACACAAAAATCCCTCAGTTCATGCACCTATTAGAAAAAAATTGCTGCCCAAATCACAAGAACCAATGTTTTGGCAATCCAGTTGTTCTCTCCTATTGAGAACATATGAAGTTCACCGCAGACAAAGCATTCATAAAGGAAACCAAAAAATTGCAAATGATAAATTGAAATTATCATTCAGGACTTCACTAGTCACAAAAATTATTTTGTTCGACCATGTTCAAACACATCCATATAACTACATATACACAACCATTATTAGTAGAAACCCCTAATATAGCGCCACAATCGAAGAAAAATGCTTAAACAGTCAAAGTTTCCAACTACCTATAGAGAAGTGCTTATATAGATGCATACACGTCTGAAAAAAACAATATAGGGGTCTTGTATTATCTGGGAAACGGGGCTGTGGGGAAGAAACATAGCGTCAAGTTGCAAAGATAAAGAATATAAGTACCTCACATCTAATACGAGATTCAGGACTTTGACGAACCATAGGACACCAATCTAATGCCCAAACAGACCCTCCGACGTACATTAGAAAGTCTTTGCTGCAATAAGATGGCAAAAACGAAGATAGTTCCCATATTTAATCCTGATTAATAGGAGCTATAAACAACACATCATATGGACGTAGGAGCAATCGCAAATAATGATGTCAGACTACGATTAACCAGCAAAGTAAGAATGAAAAATTAATCTCCAGTTCAGTACCTTGACTTCAGATATGAGGTGCTGTCCTCACATTGTCCCACCTGCATCAACATGCAAACCCCAAAAAGATGATAATATCGTATACTAGAATATCTGCATTTAAACAGAAGCTAAAGTTGAAGGAAAACTTTGACGAACAAAATGGAAAAAAGAAAACACAGCTTCCACAATCAAGCAGTACCTTGGGAACAGTGGCTGAAGAAAACTGCGCCAAATTCACTTCACCAATCACATCTTTATCGTAAGCAAACCTCACCATTCTCGGTTCATAGTTAAAATATCTCCATTCCCTAATCCAAATTCGTAAATTAACTAAAAAAGGAACACAGCGCACCATAAGAACTACTACAGAGCGACACAGCAATACAAGTAACTGACTTCAAGAAAGTGATCGAAGAAGACAGACGGTGGAATTCTGCTTCTTCCAGAGGATCAGCCTCGGACTCGGCCATTCTACAGAGCCGAGAAATCGAGTCCATTGCTTTGAAATGGTTCTCAACCGAGTAATCGAACAATGAAACCCTAATTCTGGTTTCACTGCACCCTAACGGCTCTTCTCCGTCCATTTCACTTCTTCTTCTTCTTCTTCTTCTTCTTCTTCTTCTCTGTTAATGGAGAACAGTTAATTTGTCCCCGAGAATCGAACCCTAGACCTGAAGTTGATTTTGATTGCTCTGAACTTTTAAGTGTATTTTTGGGTTTAGGCACGAGGAAAGATATAGTAGAGACAAGAGCATCCTATTGCCTAACAGTAAAGTCTTCCAAAACGCAGCGATTTAAAGATATAGCAGAGACAAGAGCATCCTATTGCCTAACTGTAAAGTCTCCCAAAACGCAGCGATTTACCTATCTAATCTGAGTTCAATCTTACGTTCTCGTTACTCTGAACATCTATTTATTTATTTTTTATAAGTTCTATTTATTGGGTGAATGATAAATGAATGTTCACGAAACAAAAGTAAGAACATATAATCTGGTACCTTTAGTCTGGCTCGACTTCAAGCTGTTAACAAATCTATGGCTGTAATTACTAATTAATGCTTAAAACGGTCAGCTTGAAACCTTTGAAGGGTACTGAGTACTGACCATTCTTATAGTTATCGCAAGCCTTTTTACTTTTTTCTTTTATAGTTAACCTAAATTTTTAAATATTTAGTATTTATATCTTAGGCATTTCGCCTAACTCTTTTGCTCCTACCTAGCTTGATAATAATAACAATAATTATTATTATTTTATTTTTTATTTGGATTATTTAAAAACAATTTCTTTATTAATTAAAGGTAAGACATATTATCGAATTTTTCCGTATTCTAAATTGTTTTTTTGTCTTTTCCACCTAAAACATGGCTCAAAATTTAAGGGAATGTTTGTTTCTTCTTTTTTTTTGATTTCTTATTGCGGTTTTTATAAAAAGAGAAGTAACTCCTAAAACATGTTTGTCTTATGTTGCAATATCTTGTTTATAAAAATTAAAAAAATCACAATATTTTTATAAAAACAAGAAAATATCTAAAGTTTTCTTAGGCAATAAAATAACATATCTCTATTTTTATTTCTTCTCCCTCTTATTGCCTTTAGCAAACCCATCTTGAAACCTACTCCTCTCTTATCTCTTTTACAACTATTTTGTTGTCCCAAACTCCTCTCTTCTCTCTCGTCAGCTCTTTTTTCTTTTAAACTTTTGCCTCTGCATAATGTAAGATTATTTTGGGTTAGTTATTCTTTTCCAAATGTTATTGAATAATTTGCTAAATTTTTTCCTTTTTTGTTGGTGCAAAAAACGGTTGATTTTAGGTTGTTCACAAGGTGAGTTTTTGAAAACTAATTTAGTTTTTAATTCATTTGCAAATTTATTTATTGAATTACATCTCTTTTTTTGGTTCTTATGGTTAGTTATCTTTCTGGTTCTTGTTTTCTACCCATTTATGATTTTTTGTGAGTGAGATGTTTATGAATATAAAGTTATTGTTCATGTAAAAAGTTAGATTACATGCCTGGTTTAAATGGATCAATAAAATTTTATTTAATTAGTGTTAAGACATCGGTAAAAAAGGAATATAAGGTAAATAGGTAGTAGCATAGATAAAATTATGTAAAGTTATCACATAAAATTTTAGAATGTCTTTCCCGCCTTCAATTTTCTCATCATATATTATTGAGAAAATTTGAAGGTTAAAAAGAAAATTTTTGATAATATAGGAAAATTCTTTATTGCTTTTACTAATTGATGTCTCTTCCTCTTTAATTGATTCTTCCTTTGACGCTTTAAACACTAAATTTGTTTTTGGGAAGTGTTGTTTCTTCTTTTTCTCTCAGGTACTCATTTTGTATATAAGAAGAGATGTAATAAGATGCTCCAATAGCAGTGTTGTTAGATCTTTAGCTTCTTATATAGCCATCACTTTAACTTCCTATATCTTTAGAAGTGACCTAAGCTATAACAGCTCAGATCACTCGCTTACAGATATTGTCCGCTTTAGGCCTTGGCCCAGCCAAGCCTTCACGGTTTTGCTTTTCCCGAGACCTTCCCAGGAGGTCACCCATCCTAGAACTACTCTCACCCAAGCACATTTAACCTCAGAGTTCTGATAGGATCCGGTGCATTAGGCCATAGAAAACGCGTCTGTAAGGGAGAGGTATCTGTACCCTTATAAGGCGTACTTCGTTCCCCTCTCCAACCGATGTGGGATTTCACATAAGCAACTTTATTATCATTCCAATGTTACTATAGGTCCTTCCAAGACCCTTAAGAATATTAATAATATCTATAAATCTAACAAATATGCTAGATATGCTTTTCTCAAGCTTCATTTAAAACAATTCGCGTTAGTGAGTTAGCATGCTAACTTTGGTTTCCTTACTTGATTTATTCCTTTATATATAAATTCTAAAATTTGCCAAATCTCATTAGTCGTTTCACATATAGAGATGTTATTGAATTTATTTCTTCCTAATGGACACAATATGATGTGCACGACCTTACTTTTTAATAAAATTAATCTTTTTATCTTGAGGTTCTAATTTTTCCTTTAATTTGGGTACTTTTGTTATTTATAATTTTCTTAGGTATAAGGGGACCATTTGAAATATTTTACCATATTCTAATACTTTTGGCCATTAAGAAAAACCTCATATAAGTTGTCTAATAGAGTTAATCGTTCCCATCAAAGAAATGTGTCTCTATTAATACTTTGTACCTTTTAGTTGAATAATTATTATGATTCTCCTAAATATGTCATTAAGACCTTTTCTATGTGATTTTATTAAAAATTCTAGCCTAATAAACCTGATACGATGTCACTTATTAGTCCTTAATGGAATCCATGAGGGAAGGGGGTGAATTGGGTGTTTAAAAAATCAATAAATTTTCTAACTAATATACTTAATTAACAACAATCAATATATATATATATATATAAGAATAAAGGAAATAGGTTAATATAAATTAGTGAAATAATTTAAAGAGAATAGGAAAGAAAAATGCAAATTGATTTATAGTAAT
This sequence comes from Erythroxylum squamatum, assembly GCA_025629845.1. NCBI lineage: Eukaryota > Viridiplantae > Streptophyta > Magnoliopsida > Malpighiales > Erythroxylaceae > Erythroxylum > Erythroxylum squamatum. The sequence goes on along the minus strand of JAOTBA010000004.1, from coordinate 23,688,559 downwards.
TTTATAAACAATTCTTGCATAGGTTTACTTCTAAGACTCTTTTTGGAATTCTATTATAATTCTTCTATTCAAGGTAAAGAATAACATTTGTACAATCTTTTATGTACAAAGAGGAACCCTTTTATAATCTTCTTCCAAGGTGAATAGGAGCCTTAATACAACTCGGAACACCCCCCATTTATAATAAAATAATTGCCCTAAACAAATCTTGGAACTCAAAATACCTCACTTTATCAATTGATAACTCCAAAGAGGTTCACTCGTACAAATATGAGACAATGGTGCTCAAATGATTGAAAAATACATAGACATATGTGTAAAAGACACCTAAATTCTTCTTTATGCTAAAAGTAATGATAAAACATGTACTTATAAGGTTCTAGGAACTATATTAACTATTGCAACTAAAAATAGTTGTTACAACGTCTAGTTACTGAGCACCAATTAACTTGTATGACATATTGGTCGACTAGTGTACATTGAAAGCATAGATTCACTAATCATTGAGACACTAGTCAACTAATAGGTATATTAGTTGACCAATATAACATATTTATCAACCAATAGATTAACCAATATATATATATATATATATATATAAACTCTTAATACATCAAATTTAACAACTTTAAACTATATTGTTGACTACTAACCCATATAAGATAACCAACCTCCCCAAAAATATGATTTGAACAACTTCAAAATTTTAAATTCAATTATTATTTAAAACATCCCAAAGTGTTGCCTAAAGAGTGATTTAAAGATCAAGAAGCTTTTCTCTCAAAAATAAAAACTTTAACATGTCTTGATGAATGAAAGACTTATGTAAGGAAGTAAGATGAAATGTTAATACATAGTGAGCCTTTTAGAATATCAAAGTGACTAAATGAGATTAAAATTAACAATATAAAATGTGAAATGACCTTGATCTTATTTTTTTTCTTTGTTTAATCTTCATTTCAATGGTAGCAAACTTTAACTTCTCTTTATTAATGACATATAAATGTCAAGTTAAATGAATATTTATGGGTTTAAGCTATAATTTTGATGAAGTTGTACTAAACATAACTATATCTTAGAGATGGGTTAAATTCAAAATTTTTAAAGAAAAAAGCTATATATCTATGTTGATATATGTGTATATATATAAAACTTAGGTATTGATTAAAACATTTTAATTATATAATACAAGGAATGGATCTATTGCTAACTAATCCATCCTTTAGCAGAACCATAAATACAATAAGCATGAAACTTATGCATTTAAACAATAAAATTCATAAAATAAGAGCATAAACTAAACATACGAGTCACAAAATGAAAAGAGTAATTAACAAAGACACAAGAATTTCTATAATAAAATATATAAAATCCAAAGGTAAATTAAATATGTGGCATAAAAAGAAAGGGTAATTAACGATGACTTAGGCATACATACAATAAATACATAAAAACACAAAGAAATTATAGTAAAATAATAAATTAAAAATATATTTATGATGGATAATTTTGGGACCATATAGAAGGAGAGAATATAAAAAAGATTACCTGTAAAGCACCCTTTGTATCTTTTCCTCTGCAACACATATATCAACCTAAGAACACTAGTGTAAATACTCTTGTTTTTTACAAAACAATGGATAATCAAGTAAAAAAGAGACTACAACAATCTTTGTACAAACAGAAATCAACTTCAAATTAGGTTTCAAATTAACTTGCCTAATTAGTTTCACCATCACATACAACATATAGCTGCAAGGCGATTTCCAAATAGAGAGAGTGTCGTATGACGAAGAGAGTGGATAGAGCATCATATGATGGTGGTCCCAATAGAGCTAGGGATTTCATCCCTAGTTTCTCTAGAAAAGGTGACTAACAAAGGGACCTACCATTACAAACTTCATCCACTAACTTTAATAAATTAGTAGAGAGTTATAAACTTTTAGTTTATAACTCCATTAAGATGATGGATAGAATGGTCTTGAATGATGCTGACTCCTTTGTTACATTATTGCTCTGTTTTCCTATGTATTCCACTTTCCCTTTTTTAAAGAAGAGTCCAATTTTTCTCTATTATTAGGTAGTGTTATGACTTTGTTAGTCTAGCATTATGTCCTTACCATGTCTATAGCGCCCCCTTACCGTAGGGTACACACCGGGACGCCCACCGGTCATTCCGGTACATATCCTACGATAAGGGTGAGCTACGTTCGATCACTACGTTCACTTCACATGGCATCATATTATTATTCATCTATAAAGCATCAATAGAAAAAGAAATCACAAAATGGCTCCTCCCACCCTTGCCTATCCAACAGCCCACTTCAAAAAATCATATCTTTTGGTCCAGGACTCCAATTTTTGTAAACTTGGTATCAATGGAAAGATCAAAGAAAGCTCTACAATTTCCATGAAGGACTCGAAAACCAATTCCACCTCTAAAGGAGTCAAAATCCCAATCAAAGTTACTGTCCAATAAATGTCATCCTAAACAGTAACACAACTTCTAAAAATCATAACTTCCTATCCCATTGTCCAAAAATTCCATGCTTTATATCAATGGAAAGATCAGAACACATTCTACAACTTTCATGAAGAACTTAGAAGCAAATTCTACCTCTAACTAGGTCAAATTTTCACATGATTGTGGCTGCCCTGTTAAACATCACCTAAACCATATCCACATTTCAATCACTCATAACTATCAACTCCAATGTCGAAAAATGGCACATTTTATGGCGATAGAAAGCTATCAAGAAAAGC
>JAOTBA010000004.1:23637334-23662319 GCA_025629845.1 Erythroxylum squamatum | reverse complement strand
CAAGGATATCTTGGATACTGATTCTGTGCTTTGACTCCATTCCTTGTTGCCTTCCAGAGGTAACTCATAGGGTGGTGATTGGGTACAGCTTGAGGTATTCGAAGGTAATTGAGTAGCCAATAAAGGATTCACCACTTCTGTAATAGCAGAAGAGATACCCATGGCCTCTGGTCTAGTAAGTAAGTGTCTAGTATGTCAGTAAGTGTCTAGTATAGCAGAATATGCAAGTAAGTGTCTAGTATGTCAGTAAGTCAAGACTGAAAAATAGGCACCTTCAGGCAAGTTAAGGCCATTGTCCATTCCGAAGTGGAAATGGCAACAGGTAACTATGGACTTTCTGATTGGTTTGCCCAAGACTAGTAGGAAGCATGATGTCATATGGGTTATTGTTGATCGGTTGACAAGGTCAGCCCATTTTCTGGTAATTAAACATACTGATTCTCTGCATGTGCTAGCAAAGAAATATATCAATGAGATAGTGAGACTGCATGGGATTCTAGAGTCTATAGTTTCTGACAGACATCCTCGATTTACTTCGAGATTTTGGGAAAGTGTACAAGAAGCTCTGGGGACCAAGATGAATTTCAGCACTACTTTTCATCCCCAGACAGATGGGCATTATGAGAGGACCATTAGGACTCTTGAGAGAATGCTCAGGGCATGTGTGATGGATTTCAAAGGAGCTTGGGATGAGCATTTGCCATTGGTCGAATTTTCTTACAACAATTCGTACCACTAGAGTATTCAAATGGCCCCTTATAAAGCATTGTATGGAAGGAGATGTAGAACTCCGATATGCTGGGATGAAGAAGGAGAAAGGAAACTAATAGGGGCAGAGTTACTTTAGATGACAGTGAATAAGGTCAATTTAGTTAAGCAATGACTTAAAGCAGCTCAAGATAGAATGAAGAGCTATACTGACGCACACCGAAAGGAGATGGAGTATGAAGTCGGTGAGAAAGTATTTCTTAAAACATCTCCTTGGAAAGGAGTCATAAGATTTGGCAAGAAGGGCAAGTTGAGCCCAAGATATGTGGGTCCTTACGAAATTCTTGAGAGAATTGGATCGCTAGCCTATAGGTTGGCGTTACCATCGGAATTATCATAGATTCATGATGTCTTTCATGTTTCCATGCTGAGGAAATATAGATCTGATCCGTCCCACATCATTCAGATGTTGAGGTTCAGTTGAGAGATGATTTGACTTATGAGGAGACTCGGGTGGAGATTTTAGACACTAAAGAGAAAGTTCTCAGGAACAATATAGTTCAGCTGGTAAATGTTTTGTGGAGAAACCATTTTGTTAAAGAGGCCACGTGGGAGCCCTTGGAAGCCATGAGGGAAAAGCATCCACAACTCTTCAATTGTTTAGGTAAGAATTTCGAGGACGAAATTTCTTTAAGAGGGGGAGAAATGTTGGCCCTGAAATTTTTTATTTTATTATTAGGCATGATTTAAATTAATGCTGAGGTTTTGAGGGATTAATGTTTTGGGATTAATTATTATGTTAATGTGAGTAAGATTTTGTGACATAGGTTAATTGAATTAAAGGGTCAAGGTGGTAAGATTGCATAATGGATATTTTTGGAAGATCACTCAAGGTAAAAAGGGTCATAAGTTATAAAGGAAGGGTAATGTGGACTTTTAGTTTTCATTAAGGGTAAAATGGGAAGAAAGAAGTGTTGTTTTCTTCCTGAAGAGGTGGAAAAACGAAAATGGAAAGGAAGGAAGTGAAATAACAAATCAAAAAGAGAGAGAAAAGAGATTTCGTTGTTTGAGAGGAAAGAAGAGAGTTGAGCTAGGGTTTCATCTTTTCTAAACTTTCTAGAGAGATTTTGAGGTTGTACAACAAGGGAAAAAGGTAGAGGAAGATAAGAGCATTCTTTGGAACCAAACATCTCTTAATTTGGTGAAGGCTTAAGGTAAGAACATTTTAAATGCTTTGGATTTTGGAAGGGTTTTGGTTAATGAAGCTTAGAAAATGTATGGGTTTAAGTATTCTAGAACCAATTTTAGTGATTGTGCTTTGAGGGATTTTCAATTGAAAACCCATCTGAACTTGGGATTTTTGTCTTTGAATAGGGAATCAAGAAAGACAAGAGCAACAAGAAAAGAGGCACATTTAAGCAACATTTAAGGAAGAAATTCAAGGTGGGTTACATTTTTATAATTAAGTAATGAGACATTAATATCTCTTTTAAGAAATGGAAATAAATGAGTTTCAACTACTTCTAAAATTTGCATTTATTATTCTCTAAATGCTTTGAAAATGTTTTGCATGTTGTGTATATAAATTTTATTTAATTTATGAAAATGATTTTGAAAAGGTATCAAGATTAAGAAATCAAGTTTCCGAAATGTGCCTTTTTGGGCACTATGTTTTACAAGTCATGAAATACATGTTGTGTGGGTTTGTGGTGGTCCTCTAAGTTAAGTCAAGTGTACTTTGACAAAAAGGCTTCTCCCACCTGCCCGCTAGTGGCATGGAGCTCCTTCATGGACACCCAAAAGTTCACGGCTACGCAAGACCATTATGTGGAAATGTGTAGTACGTTCTATTTTTGGATCCACCCGAGCCATTTTGATATGCTTATGTGTTGTTCATGATAAGTTGACAAGAGTGATGCATACATAGTTTGCATAAAGTTGAATTTTTTCAATGGAAGTAAGTTTATAAATGATTTTGCTTGTTACCGATTATAAAATTGCTACCCATGGGCTTTATGCTCACCTCCATTCTCCTCCCCATATCTAGGTGATGAGCAAGATATCGAGTAGTCAAAGGTCAAGGCATCACTCCAATCTTTGTTTATTTTGTATTTGAAGCAAATCTTGTAAAACAAGGCTTTAGTTGCATTTTGAGTAAATCATTCTTCATATATCTTCTGTATTTTGGGAATTTGAGATATTAATGTATTTGCGGCTTGAAATGCCTACTAAAGCTTTGTAAAACTATTATCTTTTGATGCTAATGGAATATGATTGTGTTTTTGCTCATGATTTTTAAAGTTTGTCCAGTGCATTTTCAAGTTTTCATAAGGGAAAAATTCGCATTCTGATTCCAGGGAAAAAGTTAGGTTGATCTAGGTTGATTTAGGCAAAGTTGTTATCTAGAAAGTTGTAGGTCTTTCTTTTATCTTTCCAACGGTATATAGTATGAAATTTTTGGACATCTGAGTCGAAAGTTATGGTCTTTATAAGGAAAGATGTTCAAGAGTATGGTCGTATCGTCTGTGATGACGTCACGTCGTCTATGATGATGTCATATCGTCTGGTGAAGATGTGTCTTATGCTTTTTGCTTCTTCTGCTTTTTCTTCTGGTCTCGTCTGGCCTATCATCTGGTCCATTTTTGACTCAACAGAAGATAGAATCTATCTTTAAGGTCTTTATGAAAGTTGTATATCTCGAAGTCCTCTTTCAAACCATACAAAGAAAACTTTAATCCGATGTCTATAGTGAAAGTTATGCAATTTTCCCAATTCATCCGATTTTTCGTCTGGTTTCATTTGGCCTATTGTCTGGCCCATTTTCAACCCTTCAGACGATAGAATCTATCTTCGAGGTCTTCATAAAAGTTGTATATCTTGAAGTCATCTTTCAAACCATACAAAGAACACCTTAATACGATGTCTATAGGGAAAGTTATGGCAATTTTCCCAATTCGTCTACTTTTTCGTTTGGTTTCATCTAATCCTTTCGTTTGGTCCAATTTTGACCCTCTAGATGACAGAATCTACCTTCAAGGTCTACTTGAAAATTTTATACCTATGAGTTTTCTTTCAAACAGTCTAAGAATGATCTTAATCCGACTTCTCTAGTGAAAGATATGCTAATTGTCCCAAGGCAGGTGCATTATGTTTGAGGGCATGCCACCATTGTGGGATGATGGCTAATAACGGTTCATGGAAATAACCCCATAGGATTATACATTCACGTTTTATGACTCCGAATATTGGGCTCCGGAATCGAGGTCCAACACCTAAATCATATAATCATATAAGAACTTTGAAATCACAAAATTTGCAAGGGATGTTAAAACTTCCTGGATCCTTTAACTTCAAAGGTAACTTAATATCAATGATGGCACTGTTCTCCTCTGTCAAAGTCATCATCACATACTTATCTAACTTCTTCTTATTCAAGATCTTCTCTTTCAAAATCTTCTCATATGTCGGCATCTATGCTAATGCTTTTGTGAATGGAAAATTGATATTTAATTTCCCAAAAAAACATCTAAAATTTACAAAGTTTATCCTTATTTATCTTTGTCTTAAGCATTTGAGAGTATATAATCAATGACACATGGAGCTTCACATAGTTTAAGCTTTTTTCATCATCAATGCCAGTTATAGTTATAATTGGTGCCAATTTTTTTATGTTCCATCTACTCATGTTTCTATAATAATGATAAGGTTGAATACAGGTGAGACTAATAATCTAGCACTAGTCTCGTACTGTTTGTTTCTTCCCCGAGCTACTACTCAACCTACTTCAATGATTCCTCCTCTTTTGTAGCATAATGTTCAAGTATTTTTCCACTCCTTAATGTGATGGCACACACTTAGTCTCTAAGGTTGACCTAGGTCTTGCTTGGAAGCTTTCCTTGACCTCTTTAACTAACACCTTAGTTAATTAGCCTACTTATACCTCTAAATTACGAATTGATGCATTTGTTAGCTACACCACTTTGTCCAACTTATCATTAAAGTCCTAGATGCATGCTTTTATGTTTTTACTACTTGTTTAATTTTTCTTTAACAGAGGTCATGAATTTCTTAAACATCTTCTCCATCTTATTGCTTTGTGGTGGTTTTTAAAATTGAGGCCTATTTTAAACATCAGGTAGCCCCCAATGGTCTGCCTACTCTAACTAATTCTTACTCCTTCCAAGAAAATTTTAGGAGATTCCTCTATCCCAGATTGCGTATGTTACAGAAAGGGTCATTGTGCATCACACGGTTTCCTCTGTAGGTTGTCATGTAATTTACATCCTCATTATAGATCATATATAGGTTGGGTGCCCATACATCCAGCATTGATAGAATGCCTCCTAATTGCATATATCACGATTCAAGCATCTCATCTAATTCAAAAGATTCACTATTTATGTTCCCAAATCTGAAGATGCTTGGTCCTCTAAGGGACACCTTTCTTTTGCCCCTCACTACCTTAGTAGATGAATTGCCAAGGTCTCAATTATCTCTTCACCTTTATGTAATTTTTTCATATAGATAGTCTTGATGTTGCAGTCTCAACCAAATATTGACATTTAATATTAGTTCCTTACAGAAAAATTACATCACTAGCTATAATAAGTACTAATACTAAAGAAAGTGAATAAGTAAAGCCATATAACTCTCTCAAGCTTCATGAAATGCTTCTCCTTTCTTCTATGTGAAGTATCATATTTGGATCTTTAATTTGATGGTATTATATGATGGAAAATTTATCAACATAAAAGCATCATACACCTCATCCCACTCCTCAAAAAAATCTACCTCTTTTAAGATTATCCATGTCTTAACTTGATACCACATAAAATATGAGCAATGCCTTATTCGATGCTCATCTTTTAAGAGGCCATTTAGTGGAAGTGTTTGGATCACCAAAAGAAACTCTTCTATAAATATTATTATATCATCTCCTGGAAATCTATTAAAGGTCATAAGCAACTGGAGATGTGCTTGCTTCAGCTTATAGTTTCTTTCCCTTTTGCTGAGTTTTATGTATAAAAGATTGACACGATTATTGGCAATTGAATTTCCTCTATAAACATCCTGTAGCTATTGCTTCATATCTATAACTTGATTATCATATTATGCAATCATCTCTTCTCTTTTTTTCTTGATTTTCTTCTATAGGTTCATTTAATTTCAGAGGAAATTAAAGATCTAGGTTTGCACTTTTGGACCTCTTATGTCATATCAGTTACCTGAAATAAAAAAATAAACCAAGATTTTGAAAAAAATATTGAAACTAGTTCCTCGAAAATGAGGCTAAAATTTTAATTATATGCTATTTAATTTGCAAGCGTAGAGAGTCAATCATAGAAAGTTAAATAAAACTGAAGTGATTCTAGAGTATCGATCCTACAGAGAACTATGTAACTATTCAAGTTAATATTAGTTAGGCTAACAAACTAAATAAAACAAAGGATTGAATAGAAATAACTAACCTAATAAACTAATAACAACAAAGCAAATAAAGTAATCGATAAAATAAACATTAGGGATTTTGGGGTTCACTTATATGACAATTCAATTTTCATACACAATTGATTTATTTTGGTTGAAATAATAATTAACATAATGTATTTATACCCTTCTTTAAGGCACACAAGTATATATAATTAGGTAACTACCACCTCTAGATACATAATTTAATCTAATCAAACTCATCACGCATGAATAATTTATATAATTATCACTAACTTCTATGATATCATTGTTCTGTAGCAATAAAATGTTTATTATCCTATTATACAAATTATATTTGTCTTATTGGTCCTTTAAACAATCTTTAAGATTGAGTTTATGGTAGCCAATCACAAATGTAACATTAAGATCAAAGAGAATAAATTCAACCATTGAAATAATCAAAATATGTACAAATAATTGAATAAATCCTTACATGCTGCATCCCTAAACCCTAATTAAGATTTCTAACTGCTAAACATAATGAAAAATAAGCATAAACATTTAAATCTTAACATAGAAAGGAATAGTAGAAGAAAAGAATATAAGAAAATATCTCACCAAATTATCCAATTCTTGCTACCAAATCTTCCTCTAATATAAAGAATGAAGAATAATTATGAAAACAATCTCATATGAAATCTCTTAAAGAAGTCTAATAGAATTCTTCTAAATATCCCCTAGATTAACTCTAATACAAATGTTTATAGCTAGGATTATAATAGCATAGTTTTACATTACTTTCACTTAAAGAAGGACAATTTCATATAAATTATGTCTGAGAATTAGCCCCTATAACACATTCAGGACCAGCTTTGATCTTGTTCTAGAATTTCACTCCTCATTGTTTGTTGGAGCCTGTTATGCTTTTAGTCCTCCAACTCTCCATTTTTCAACCTCTTTAAGTTGGAACTGGATATCGAAGTCTTTTACAAAGTTTTAACCAATCTTCTTATCTTTCAAATAACTCTAAAATCTAATTAACTGAATAGCTATAAAGAAAGTTACACTAAATCTTATGTTTATTATTTTAAATTCATCTCCTACAAAATAATGAACTAGACATTAAAAAACATAATAAAATCCATTAAAAAATATCATAAAGGCACCAAATACCAAGTAAATATACCTTAAATTACGTGTAACATATCAACCTATTAATCATCTTATAATCTTGGTTCTAGTTCTTTATAAAAATAAGTTAAGATTCTTCTTATAACTTGGTTTACGATTCCATATAATCATTAGGTCAATGTTCTATTTTTAATCCGCTTTTAGCTTCCTTAAGGTTTGATTATGAATTAAGTTTTTTGGGTTTCAAGGCTTCATCCTTGGGATTTGCATCACTAATATTATCTCATATTTTTAAATAGGGTAGGCAAACAATTAGTTGAAAAATTGTAATGGTTTTTGGGCAACATACTTAGTACACAACCACCAAAAGATACCACTACTTGGTTAATCTCATCCAGAAACCCTTGAATATACATTAAGCTAAAATGAATGGAGCTAGCAGATGAAGATTGTTCATTGTCTGTTATAAGCCCATTTGGACCCCAGTACAAAGTACTTGATCTATTACTATGAATCCAATCATATTTTTATTTTCTCTATTAGGCCTTAGAGTGATATTTCGTAAACACTAATAAAACTATGAAGTTTTCCTTACGTGATCTCTTTCCTCTTTAAAAATTTTCAATTGAAGGTAAGAAATAACACTTGTAGATAAAGACACTGTAGTTCATTATGATTTGTATCAATCTTTAAACATGAACTTATTTCTTGGAATTAGGTTTCATCTTTCTATTCAAAGTGTCTACATCTATCATTACTTAAACACTAAAAGCATTAATATTAATAGGTAGAAATATTAATTACTATAGGGTGAAAATATAATTTGAAAATTTTGAACAAATTAGATAAATAATTACCAATGATAGACACTTTAAAAAGTAACTCCCCAACATTTTCTTTGTTCAAGATGTAAACACCTTACAAGGCATTTTGCCATAAGCAAGTTGAAACTCATCTTTCTACATGAAAACATCACAACACTCTTTTGTTTTATTGTATTTTCCTTTTTTCTAAGAAAATAAATTATATTCTTGTTAAATTCACCAAAAAACCAAATCAATATATATATGCAATTATCTATATTTGACAAAGAACAACAATTTACCCTTCCCACAAAAAAAAATTCCTTCCAAGATTATAACTAAATTGTGAGCTACGAAGTTGTTTTGGGCCTCTGCACATACACAATCACATTATATTATTTCATAAACACATATGACTTTATTTCCAAAGACTAGGAAAATGCTACAAATTGTATGTGCTAGGCACTAGCTTAGTGTTGCAAAAATAATTTAAGATACGTTCCAATAGTTAAGCCTTATTAATGTAGTTGCATCGGTTATAGATATAAATGAAATATGTAAAAGCAACTCATGGATACATAAAACCAAATCTCCTAATGTACTATATGTTCAAAGTAAATGGGGTGGTTGTAAGTGTTTAGAATAACCTTTATAAATGAAAGGTATCATAATCATTTTTTACTATTTGAAGTTAGGAATTATATATTGTAATGTTCAAAATATTAAATTAATAATAATGAATTCAATTTTACATAATCAAAATACTTAAACATTTACTTTTGTTATGTTAATTCAAAATATCTAATAATGCAATATGATAAATATATGCCATAGTGAACATATGTTATCACTTATACATTTAAGACAATAAGTTCTATAGTTGTAACTATAATTCCATAAAAGTATTATGGAAAAGAATTGGTTTTGTAATGCAACACTACATTCAATTGTTAATTGCCAGATGATTATATATCTTAAAGTTAAGGTATGTCTATATTTTTAGATTATTAATATATCACATGTTTAATCAATTAGAACAACAATTTCAACTTATCACATGTTATAAAATCATGTCACTTCTGGAAGAAAATCTTATATCACATGTTATAAAATCATGTCACTTCTAGAAGAAAATCTTATGTATCTTTTTTGTTGGAGGGAACTTTGAACATTATCACGCCTTACAAAAGGAAACCTTCTATCCACAATTAGTTATAGGCAACTATGGACACATCCATCAAGCATAACCATGCATTATGGAATGAAGCCTTTTTCTCTACAATTTTTTATAGGCAATTAGGAATACAACCATCAAGCTTGATCACACCTTATAGAAGGAAGACTTTTTTTTACAACTTTTTATAGGAAACTATAAGGACACAATGGTACCAATCTTTTGTTCTAAAATTTTGTACAATCATTATGCTACCAACCTTTTTTTATAAAATTTTGTACAATCATTTATTGACATTTGAATAGAGTATTTGTATTTCAAATTTGAAAGAATAAATATTATGTGTGGAATTCTAACAATAGAAAGAAGAGTGTTCAATTTTAAAATTATGATAATTTATTTTTATTTTATATAGGAGGAATCCTTCCACTTGCCAAGAATGTGATATACATCATGAACAAATAATGAATACCATATTGTTCACACTCTATAAAAAGGTTTATCCCTCTATGATAAACACCACAAGTATAAGTAGAGGAAGAAAATTTTAATTGTCATATTTTTTGTCTCATTCAACCATTTGGTTCTTCTTTTCATAACTCCTTAACTATAAGACTAAATCCATAACCTTATATTTTATTGTTAAATTTATCTGTCACTTTTATCATTGTTTATAGATAAGATAAACTGAGTATAATAGGTAGAATTTGAGCTTATCACCTAATAAAATTTTTAAAAACATCAATGCTTATCATCTCTTATACAAAAATATATTTTCAAATACATCAATGGTTTCATAGATTTTCTAACACAAACAACATGAAAACCTACGTATATTAATTATCAAATGATATAACATATTTTACGAGTAATCAAATTCTATCTCTATCTCAATGCTTTTCTTAATTACTCTCTCTTATTGCTTAAAAAATTATCTCAATATACTACAAATATGCACATAGCTATAAAATTAAGCATTCATACCCTCTCTTCTTTGTTAGTTATATTGTTGGACCCCAACTTTTTAATTATTTATTCATTTATTAATTATTTATTCAGTTATGATTTATTTAAGTGTTTATTTATTTTTAGAATTGAGTCCATTAATTTAGTGAGCATAAGTTGAAATTAGAAATTAGAATGGAAATATTAGAATTTAGTTAGGGTATTAGACTTTAACGGACTATGATGTCAAATGGACATTACATTAAAATGAAGGGCAAAATTAGAAGGACAAACAAAGAGGAGGGGTAATTTTGGAAGACAAGAACAAAAAATTAGTCTTGAATAAGTGAGAAAGAAGAGAAAACGTGAAGAGGGGGAAGAACATTGTGGAAGAAGAGAAAAGAAGAGAAGAAAATGTAGAGAAGAAAGATAAGAAGAGAAGAAATCGTGTGAAGCTAGGAAGGAAGAAGAAGGAAAAAGGCTTGGGCTAAGTTTAAGGTAAGTTCATCTTTCCTTCTTGCTTAGGTAGTAGAGAAATGGGTTTTTGTGTTGGAAGAAAGAAGAGAACTAAGGAACCATTTTGATTTTTCATGGATTTCTAAACTAGGTTTTAGTTTTTCTAACCTAGATAGACTATGGGTAGGTTAAATTTAAACTCAATTTTATCGTTTTGATTATTGAAGTTTTATAATTTTTTTATTTGAATGTTGTGTTGAATGAAAATTGGTTGTTTTAGGGAATCAAGAAAACCCTATCCAAGAGCAAGAGGAAAAGCACAATTGAGTTGGATTTTCCAAACAATTTAGGTGGGTAATGTGTTTATGGTTATTGTGTAAATGGGCAAATTGCTTACTTTTGTGTGTGTATGATTAATTGCTTGAATTTGAATTGTTGTGAATGTTGGAAAAATACATTATGATGTATTAGCATGTCATGCATTGAAAGATGTTATGACATTTTGTATAATAAAAAAAACAAAGAGAAAGCGTAAGAAGCATGAAATTGTGAACTTGTAATGAAATGAATTTAGCATAAGAATTTGCATGTATTTGGGCAAGAGAGAAACCATTTCATTTGTCACGTGTACGTTGACCTAAAGCCTTCTCCCCGCTGCCCGCTTGTGGCATATGAGATCTTAAAAACGGACTCATTTTGTTCATGGTGTAAACTTTGATTTTTCCATTTCGATCCATGGAACTCTCAAGCCATTTGTTTGTGCATTTCATCTTTAAATTGTCAAGTGTGATGCATTTGAGTGTTATGTTTGATGGTTAAATGTTCATGTTATGTGTTATGGGTTAACTTCCATAACTACAAGTTTTTTAGCTGGAATGGTTAATGATTGAAGTGCTAGAATAGGATAAGATATGGATATATGTATATTGATATATATATATATATGTTTGATTGTGTGGCTCGTTACCAATGGCTATAAATATATTAGCCACTGAGCTTTGTAGCTTAACCTATTATTTTCTCCTCAGAACAAGAAGATTGTTGATCCTTGCAAGGCAATTGGAAACTCCGAGATGGCTATATTTAGTAACTAAGTTTGTTCAATTACTTTTGGGTGACTTTAGCAGCATATCAAACATGAGCATTCATATGTATTTTGTATTCGGCTAATGGTGTAGTATTGATATGTAACTAAAGCTTTGTTTAAACTATATTCTATTTTAGTAATGAGATTCATAATTGAAGAAGTTCCTTTGTGTATGTTCTTACTTACCTTTTGGTTGAGTTGTTAATTGTTGTGGTTGGATATGGAAGTGTATGATAGAGTTAGATTATTGGGTTTTGGGTTGTGAATCGAAGGTTTCACCGTGGCAAAGCCAGACTTTGGCCGCGACGAACCTTTCCCGATCGGCGTTTTCGTATGATTTTTCGTAACTTTGCCGCGGCTGAAACCCTACTTTTGCTGTGGCATATTTGTCCTGAGAGGTTCTTGGATTTGATCCGGGGACTTCGCTGTGGCATATTTGTCCCAAATGGTGCGTTTGCTCGACCTTGAGTTGGTCACGGTGAACTTCTCCCGAAAGGTCATTGGAAAGTATCCCTATAGTTCGCCGCGGCAAACCTGCTAATGCCGCCGCTGAAATTCTCCTTAAATCGAAGTTTTAAACTCTCCTCTCGCTTGATCCTCACCCGACCGCCACAAATGGTCGCCTCGAGATAAGTAACGGGACTCGGGCCCTACATATATTCTAACCAAAACTTAATCCCAAACCTAGGTTGGAGTCTACCTCATATGCTTATCAAATAGAGAAAACCATTTTGTATTGTTAAACACATGAATTATTTGCTAAGTTAAACTTAAAAACCTATTTCATTACATTTCTTTATGAATTCTTTGATGTTTTTGATATCATAAACAATATTAATAAAACTATCTTTCAAATTTTTACAATTCTTATGGGCACCAAATTTCTCATATATATTTTTAATTATATGCCACAAACACAATATATGACTCAAACTCGGGAATATTAGCTTAATGATGTTGCGTATACTCCTACATTCATCTATAATAATTGCATTAGGTGACTTATCATTCCTAGTCAACGAAAAGTATCAGTCATATCATTTCACAATATTGCAAAACCAAGTGAAATAGATTATTTATGGTTTACATCAATGAAAAGAGTAAATGACATCTGATATTTGTTCCCAAGATATGTGGTATCAAAAATGACTATAGTGCTAAATTCAAAGTAAGTTGCTTGACTCCTCACATTTACATTAAAGAAAACATTCTTTAGCCTGTCTTGCTCATCACAGTAAAAAAAAATCGTTTTCTTTTATTATAATGAACATCTTATAAACCACGTTTGCATCTCCTTCTTCTAACCTCACTTGTCTCAATATTTCTATATGGTTAAGACAATCCTTTCATAAATATGTTCACACTAACAAAAATAGAACATATATTTGTGTATGGATCAATTCTGAAACTATCATTCAATTCAAATAGATGTCTTATTTTTCTACAACTTTTATGTTGCCTTATAAACATCATATTATTTAGAATCAAATCATCATTATGCACATCTTTAAAGTTGATTATAGACTAAATACCTTTAATCACACGATAACATAATCGAGAATTATGGCAAGTTTTTCACTTAATATTGATTTTATTTTATTCATCCCTTTTGACTCGTGCAACCAACCTTGACGACAAATAACCTTTCTAATCCTTTTAGCAACTGCAAACTCATGACACCTTGCATACATTATGTAAAAGTCAAATATCATTTTCAATTTTTCAAATTTTAGTCTCATTTCAAGTACCACTTTTCTATCAATGTTCTCCAAGCCACAACACGAAGTTGTTGAGTCTAAACAACTCCTCTCATTTTATAATTCATCATTCATTTCATACTTTTGCATTAAACAAAATATGTCATCATATTATACAAAATCTCCTACTCAATTATACGGCAAATAAAACTTGACACAATAATGAATACCATTTATCTATGCTAATCAAATATATCCAAAAAACATTACACCTCACACCTCACACATTATACATAATATATCACTCCAGCAAATAATAAACACTACTATATTATATAAATAATATCACTTATCATCATATCAACCACTACATAACACAATAAATACTTTTACACTAAAATAAATGACTACACTCAGTTATCTATGACAATCAGACATATCTAATATTAATAAAAACAAAAATCACATACCAAACAGTTGCCATTATGTTAGTTTTACTCATCCCAGATAAAAAATGTGATAAAGAGATGTATATTGATGATGTAATAAGATGATGAATAATAATTAAAACTTAGAAAAACAATCAGATCGTCAATGAAATTAAATTAAAAGACGAAGGTTATGTTCTGACAGAAATAATGATGTTGCCTTAAGCACTATTGCACTTTTTAACTTCTTTAGGATGGATTTCTTAGATATCTTTAGGAAACCTTCAAGTAAAATATAGCTAAAAATAAATTCTAGAAATGTCCTATTTCACATTTTTGTTGCACAAGACTTTATAGATAATTTGCACGGTAGTTTCACACTAATTAAGGCTTTTCAGCCGTTGTAAAAGATGATCAGCTTACCATTTCATCAAAAATAAAACAAGAAACAAGCTCTTCTAGATAATACAATTCCTTAAACCTGCTTCTGAAGACTGAAAGCCAACAGGCGCATTAGCAATATGCAATTCAGCTTTGGAAGGGGGTGATCTTGATGACAAGTCCTGGAAAAACGTCATCAGGATCATGAATGTGTGGATTCTTCTCAACAATAAAAGGGTCCCCACATTTCTCACTGATTGTCTGCAGCGTCTCTCCTTCTCGGACAACATAAATCTCGTCGCATGGCTTGCTCCCCATGTCCCTGTGGGCCGACATAACCACGCTAGACTCACTTTCACTCATTTCACAGCAATTTAAAACCATCATCACCGCCATGAACAAAGCACAGTAACATGATATCCTCTCGGCCATCAAAGTTGATGAAGAAGCACCCACCATTCTCAAACCTGCTCCTGATCTTCTCTTGATATTTCTGCAAGAAGTTGATATCTGTTACATATGGTGTGTAGTTGCTCGAGGTTTCTTGAACTGGCAATGATGTCTATTTGGAGAGAGTTAAATAACAGAAAGCGTTACTTAATTTATCAGGTGGTTGAAGTAGGTGTGGTTTATTGGCGGGTTGCTACAAACTTCAGTGTGGTAGGTCGAGTGTCAGCGTGAGATCAGGATTTCTTCTTCAACATAGAGTTCGGAGTTGGTTTAACTGTTTTTTTGGGTTTCTTTCCTCATTCTTAGTTTCTTACGTCCATAACGTTGACTTGTTTGCATTTATTTCTAACAATAATCAAGCGTGTTGACTTTTAAGTTTCAATGGTCAAGTATGTCTTTGACAATTCACCGGTTATTTAATAAACAGTTCCTAATGATTCAGGGCAGTGTCGAAAGATGCGAGTCGACTGGCTTCAGGTCAACGTAAACAAGGCACAAATTGCCGAGCTTTTGCTTGTCTCCGCACGGCACTCCTATAGCTATAGGCAAACATAAAGTGGTCAGCTAACTATTTTGGTATATTTGGTCCTATTGCAGCATAATCTTTGTTGCACCTGTTCCTGTAGTTTACTTAATCGCCGAATTGGGGTCATTGAAGTCGTAACCCGCGGTCGTTACTTCTTACGAGTCACAAGCTATGAGGCCTCGAGAAAGGAAATTCCAAAGAAAGAATGAATGAATCGTAATATAGAAATAAACTGATCCCATTTGTCACGATTTAATTGGTTTCCAAGTACTCGCCCGTGAAATAGGTAGGCACTAATGTTGTACAGGTTCCGTGAAATTTATGTCAATTCAACAGTTGCAATAATCGAACTCAGAAAATTATCTAACATTCAAGGATGGAGAACAATCCACTATTTCTTTATTCAGGGTCAACAGGAAGCAAGCGAATGCTTTCTCACATCCATACAGAATTCGAGAAAATGTTTTGTCACAGTAAGACCAACCTCTTCCAAGGCCCTAAAACCCGAGAACTTTGATTGTCATTAGAGGGTTAAAGACAAGTCACAAGCAGCCCAATCTCATTTTTCAGTTTCTGCCATCTTCCATAATTTGTAGTACCAACAAGAAGCTCTCATGGTTTCAAAAGTAGGGTTCTAATATAATCAAGGACCTCATCCACATTCACTGTCCAAGCAACAGCAATAGGGGAATATCCTGACCATGGGTTGCTTGAGTTCCATCTACATACAAATCACAGCATCATAAATAGTACAAAACAACCAAACTAATTAAACCTACTAAAAATGTAGCAAAACTCAAACCTACTTCTTCAACCCTTGGTCCATCAGTGTATGTCCCTCACAGATGCCTTGTGTCTCAACCCTCACAACCCCTTTCCTATATGTGAAGAGATCGGGGCGTACCAACGCCACAAAGCTTACAGGATCGTGGAGGAAAATCCCTGAAACCACATTCAGAGTCATTAGCTGCAAGAAATAAAAGAATCAACCACAACAAAATCAAACCTCACCATGTTAAGAACGTCAATTATCCCATGTGCTTACCATATACACCATCAGACTTCACATGCCAGTCTCTATAGAATTTGCACATATCGCATAATACTTGAGTATACTTCCCTTTAGATTGCCTTAACGATTGAAGGTCATCATCTGTATTTCAGCATAAATATTATTACCATCAAAGGGAGCTTTTACATAAAAGGTGTAATAAGACATCCACGTGAAGATTCTATTCCACCTGTAAATTTAACTTGGGTTGTGATATTTATTCCAACAACGGTGATGTCTGCTCCAGAAGTGAACACTACATCTGCTGCTTCTGGGTCTCCAAAAATCTGCAAGTTACCTAAATCATCAGCTTGTATAGCACGCACTTGGGTAATAAAATTTTTCCAAATGAAGCAAACATTAAATCTTCGGAATTTTCAAACTACAATTACTTCACTATGCAGAAGCAGAATGTAAACTATCAAGATAAATCCAAACCTGGTTGAATTGAGTAGAGCTTCCTTAAAAAAATTTAGCAAAGCAAGAGATTTAGAAACGAGTTCTAGGACATTCATTGAAGCAAAAACCTGAATCAGATCTTTTATTTGTTTTCTACAGACAACAGTAAACCAAATTCAGATAGCGTCATGAATTTTCAAGAACTGAGAACAAAACTTACATTTGCTTCAGCCGCAGGATTGACATTTCCCAAAGCAAAGAAAGCACCTCCAAGTATGACAATAGTTTTCACTTTCCTTGCAAAGGAAGAGTCTCTTTTGATTGCCTGATATTGGAGCAGTAATGTTACACAATCACGAAATTCAAAATTATTTACTGCAAATGGAAACTGGAGTTGATAACTTACCAAAGCCAAGTTAGTCAGTGGCCCTAGTGCAAGTATAGATACCTCACCAGGGTACTCATTGACCTTATCAACCAAAAATTCTGAAGCAGTCTTCTCAGATTTCCTTGCTTTAGGAGAAGGTAGGCATATGTTGCCTAATCCATCAGAACCATGAGCAAAATCAGCAACACGAGGCGTTCCTCCCTAACCAGCAGAAGGGATGGTTTAAAAATAAGAAAACATGAACTGATGCATAGTAATATTAGTTTAGATGTTTTGCTACATATCAATGTAATAGAGAAGCTATTCAAAATCAAGTCAAACGCATATGCCCAAGAAGTATGGAAAAATAAATAGGGTAAGGAACAGAAATTCTCATATTTGGCCAGGCGTTACTGCTTCTTCCTTTCTTTCTTTTGGCAAGAATGATGAAGGTGATAAAAGAAAGGATTTCACAATAGCATAATTTACCACTAAGCCTGCACGTCTCATTTGCTAAGTAAAAGAATATAAAATTAAACGAATGACTTTAGCTTCGTACAGAATATAAAGTTAAAAGAATGTGTTTAGCTTCGTACTATACATTACTTTCCAAAAGAAAAGAACAGATACTCTTTGCCCCATTTCAAAAGCAAAAACGAATTATTTTGTTCAAAACTAAAGTTAGAGATGCTACCACCAAATGTATCGCTGTTTTTAAAAATCAAATTCTTTACTAGTGATGCTCTTATTTCTTGCTTTACTTACAGGAAGTTGACAGCAAAAAGTGTTCCAACAAAACACTAAAAGTAAAGAAATAAAATATTTCAAAGTTACTGAAGCTACTATATAAGTCCAACTTCACCGTAAACTTAGCCGATTAAGCCAAGTAGATATATATAGACAATTACCTTCAGAGGTTCACGACTGCCTTCAGCCACGGGAAGATCTGTCCGCCCTGCAATCTCACACTATCCTTTTGCACATTATAAAAAGGAATCGATCATGAAAGTGTTCTCCGTATATAAAAACTCTGAAAGAAGACAAATTAATTACCATGTCACAGAAGACAAGCAAATGACAGGCGCACATACCAGAAGCAAAGCATTGCGAGTGGCATCCTCTGTGTTGACATTACCAAATATCGTTGTCAACCCTATGATTTCCAGCTGCGGAGACTGAAATGCCATCAAGATTGCCATGCTGTCATCTGTCAACAATAAGCACGATTAACAAAACTAATTCAGCATCATAAATTCGCAACCTAACTAAAACAACAGATTTTGGAACGTACAACTTTCAGGAAACAAAAAAAGTAACCTTTATTGATGCCTGGGAAAGGATAAAACTTTTGAAAACCCAGATTCTCCAAAAGTTGGAGGAATCATTCCATCTTTTTCAAGCTACTGGCAAATGGCAGCCAAGTGAAGTTTGATACATTTCCTATTCTTTTGATTCTGTCCTATACAGTTCATGTAGATGATGCAAGTGAATGGAACATGAATCATGGCTAGCGAATTAAAAATCCATTTTGGACGTCCTTTTAAAAGCCACGACAGACAAGTGAGAAAAAAAAGGAAGTACACATCTTTGTTTTCCCCTCAAGTTCTGTAACTATATCTGAACTTTAAAAGGGGAGAAATGAAATTATCATGAAATTGATAAAACCATAACCAGAAGACGATTTTTCAATTCTTCCTCTGCACTCTTTTTCTTTTCGGATTACAATAGCAAAGGAACAACGGGCCGTTTAACCAATCACATTATATATTTCTCCCTCAATCCTCTCTCCCCAGAATCCAAGAAGAGAAAAAAACGCATAGACAAACAATATAAAATTCGAGGAAGAAAAGCCACTCATTGTACGAAACAATCACGTGTATAACATTACTGAATCACCAGTACGCAAATTTTTTAACCATAAATTTCGGCGAAAGAACCCAAAACGCAATTTCTCTTCATACATTGCATCCAAGAAACAGGGTAACAAAATGTAAAATATAAAAACTCACCGATCCCAGGATCAGTATCGATAATGAGCTTGGAAGGATTCAATACGCCATCGCGCAGACCGTTCATTCTCTTTGACACGCCCCCCATATCTACTAAAGAAAGCTTTAAGGCGGTGAAACAGCAATCAAGATTCAATCTCTATCAATCAATCAGTATCTGTCTTCTATCCCTATCTCTCTTATATAAAAATATATAGAAGGAGAAGATGTCAAAGTTGTAGTAGATATGGATATTAAAATGAACGTTTAACTTGAAAGATGTATATACTTGGCCAAAGACAAAGACTGCTTGGCGGGAACCGTTACTGGCTGGTGGGTTTTTGGTGACGGAAGATACGACGGAGACGCCGGTGCGAAGCAGAGCTGCCACCGCACGACGACAACGCGACAACCTATGTTCTCGCTGGCTGGTGGATTTTGGGATTGCATGTGACCGATGGCTTTTGAAATAACAAACAAACAATGTACAAAGTTCTGGGACTTTGACCAATCATTTTGTGAAACGTGGGTATATTCCGCTTCTTCATCTGAATATTTTCGGGTTCCCCTTTGATTATTACAATCACAAAATCTGGTGGGGCCATCGATTTTGTCGTGATTTTGTGATAATATGAGATAAAGAGAAGATCGTATGGGTATATCTTAAGAGATTTCCCAACGATCTCAAATAGTTTTTAAAAGTGAATTGGGACATTTGTCCATTAGTTTTATGGGTATCTTAAGAGATTTCCTAAGATCTTGAATAAATTTTGAAGGCTTCCATACTTATAAATTGACTACTACACATAATTTATTAATAAATATATAGTAAAAAGTAATATTTTATTCATATATTATAAACATATTGAAGGGGTCCATTCTTAAATTTTATGATAATAGAAATTATTCTGTAAATGGATGTTAATATTGAAAATTAATTTACAATAATAGATTTTGTGTATATTTAAACTTTTATGAATATTTTAAAAAATAATTCATATATTTTATCAAAGTTTTGATATATACATGTTCTTGTATGATCGGATTGTGTAAAATCTCGAAATTAATCTCTAACATTTTACTATTCTCAAAATATTAAAGTTCAAGGCCTTGATAAATGACAGTTATTTTTTGAAAGATTGTAATCTAAAATATAAATTCTTATGAAAATATTTAAAGAAATAATAAGATATAATAATCATGTTTTTATAAATCTTTTTTTAAAATTATTATTTCATAAGTCATTTTACACATAAACAGCTAATACTAAACAGCTAATTTTATCAAATATTTTTAAATAAGAATTAGTAAATTCATTTAATAACTTATTTAGATCAATAGTATAATAAATACACTTTAATTTTATTCAGTATTTATTCTAAAAATAATGGGTATAAATTTCTTTATTATTAAAAATCATTTATAAATAATTTACTGAACTCATAAAATACAATAACACAATAATGTGATAAAACACAAGTGACTAAGATGGATTCAGACATGGTAAGAGTTGGTCAAAATTGTGTTTAATCTTTTAAATTAAGTTTGTTTAATTTCATATAGGAATATTCATAATAAGATGTCCTGAATTAGATGGCACAAGCTGTGGGTAGTCCAAAGATGAAAATCATAAAAATGCTCTTCGAGAACTAGGAAACAGGCATATCCTCTTTATCTCTTCAAGAGTGGCAAAACAGCAGTAGGGTGTCCTGTTTTGCCACAGAACAGCAAAGAAGTTCCTTGTTTTTGCACCGAAAGATAACCACACGTCAAAAGGCTTTGTTGTCCATGTCCCCTTGGAGCCATCGTAGACAGTGAAATGAAATTGTGACTTGGGAAAGAGGACAGATCTTTATTTGGAAAGCAAACACTGAGCGCAATCCACGAGTCTACGTAACTTGATTTGGATAAAGTTGAACCAGCGTCTGGATTTTAGGAACGAAAATCTATTCTAATGATTCGTCCAAGAGGAAAGTTCAATTACTTTGGAACTCGCTGTTGTTACATTTTATTCTTCTTTTGAAAAGGACATTGAAAGGTGGGAAGATTTCAGTTTCCATGAAACATAACGTACGTTGTCAATCTTAAGCCCGAAAATTAAGGTTACAAAATAGTATGTATATGGATTTTAGGCGAAGAAAATTTATCATCGTGTAGGAATATATTCAGAAGTTTATAGTTTATTACTAGATGTTTTTGCCCACGTTTTTGTTCTGAACACTTATTGACATAAAATGCTTAGCAAGCTCAATCCCACTTTATGAAAGCAGACATGCATACTTTTCAATCTTGACAGGTATATGGCTCATCTTTTCAAGAGTTCTCAACTTTTCAGCTATCATATCCATCTCTTTCGTATCAACAGTATCCTAAAAGTTTTAAGTCTCAAACACGATTATCAAATTTTAGATGATCAAGTTGCTATCCAAGGGAAAGAAATTTGAAATTTGAAGCTTTATATGATGTCTATCACTATAAATAATATTTGAACCAAAAAAGTAGGGAAATTTTCAATTTCTTTTCCTTTCTCCTAAGCAAAGGTAGGAAGGTGCTCACTAATGACCAAAATTATGGGTAAAAGTAAACTTATCTTTCATAATTAAAAGAATAAAAAAGGTAATGAAATGTAGGAAAGTGAATAGTTTAAAAATTGGAATAATAGCAAAATTGCAACTCCTCATTCATCAATTATCATCATGTCTTATCAAATATCAAGAGAGAGAGAGAGAGAGTAGAAGAAGACAGAAACCACTAAATGAAGTTGGGATTTCGCTCCAAATCTAGTCAATCAACTCCTAATGATCCATTAATGATTAAATTGTTATCTCATGCGCTTAAATTCAAGAATTTTGTCTTGGTGTTGTCTCTGTCAGCAACATTCTCATCTAGATAAGAAATGCATCTCGTTTGCTCTCTTAAGTCTAAACACAATTTTTTTTCAATTTTTTGCATTGAAATTTAGATTTTCTTAGTAGCTTTCATGATATTGAGATTAAGTAAAAATTTGAAATTTAATTGTAAGTATAATATCTTTTCCTATCTAAGTAGAATTTTCTATTTTTAAATTAAAACTCATTAAATTCTAGTATAATTTATCTCTCTTTTATTTCCTTCTTTAATTGAAATTTATCCGGTTAAATTGAAATTTGTTGATTTGATTATAAAAGATATTTGTCAATCACAATTTTGAGTATAATTTCAATTCGAATTGAAATTTATCCAAATAATTTATCTCTTTTTCATTTTGTAGATATCATAATTAATAGTTTTTATCTCTTATTTTCTTTTTTAATTGCAATTTATCTCTCTTCTATTTATTAAGTCATAATTAGCAATTTCTAATTTTTTGGTTCTCCTGATTTAGTATATATAAAATTAATTTTGTAGATGATTGATGAAATTTGGTTTAAATGTTTTTATAATATGAATGTTGTTAACATCTATTCTCTTTGGTGAAAAGTAGATCACTGTTAGCTTTCAATGTTTTGGAATTACTTGAAAAATGGAAAATAGATTCTCATTATGATAGCTTTTATCATAAAAGTTCTCTCTTTGTTTTTCATTTTGAACACAGGATATTAAATTTTGCACTTTATTTTTTTTACTTTGTTTCAGATATATAATACTATTGAAATATCTCTGTGATATATAGCCGGTTACTAATGTTCTAATGTGCTTGCCTGCTTCTTCTAATTTAATACATGTGCTTTATTTCTTTTCTAGTCCAATTGTGTTATAATATGTTACCTTAAAAAGTATTTGTCTAGAAATGAAAAAAGAAAAAAAACAATTAGAACATTTAATAGAATCCTAAAAAAGAGATATCAAAAATTTTGCTAAAAGAGCAAGCTCATCTAGCTAGAATCTTGAGAAATTAAGTGAAGATAATTTTGAACAACCTAATGAAAATTTAAGTTAAGAGATTCATATTCATCAAAATGTTAGCAATTTGAATGAGAATGATCACGTACTAAACACATCCAATTTAGAAAATTTAAAGGCAGATGAGTAACTAATCCCTCCATTGGATATTTATAATCCTAGAAATTGGAATAATCTTGACAATAAAGTAAAATACATTTTAGTTGAAAAAGGACCTGTAAGAAATTGAATCTTGTGTTTCCTTTAGATAATACTTCATAACATTTGTCATATTTTTTATTTTACAAAATTGAGTAATGGAGATATTAGCGATAAAAATAGTTGGTTTACTCTAAACAATTGAGTAATGGAGATATTAGCGATAAAAATAGTTGGTTTACTCTAAACATGTGGATAAAATATATTGTTCTCATTGTAATTTATTTAGATCTAATAATAAACAAAGTGTATTAGCAAATGATGGATTTAGAAATTTGAAGTATCTTAGTGAGAGACTCAAAGAACATGAGAATATTGTTGAGCCTATGACTAACATAAATACTTGGAATGAACTATGAGTAAGATTGAGTAAAAATTAAATAATTAATAAAGATTTACAACAAGAAATTATAATGGAGAAAGGAATTTAGAGACAAGTTTTGATAAAAATAGTTTATGTCATGAAATGTCTTGCTAAATAATATTTGGCTTTTTGAGGATCCAACGAAAAACTTTACCGAGATAGTAATGGTAAATTTTTTAGGATTGATTGAGATAATTGTTGAATTTAATGTGATAATATAAGATCATGTTAAATGTATTCAAAATAATAAAATTCATCATAATTATCTTGGTCACAAAATTCAGAATAAGTTGATTTCTCTTTTGGCTTATAGTCTTAAAAGGTATATCATAAGGATCATTAAAGAGGCAAAATACTTTTCTATAATTCTTGATTATACCCTAGATGTAAGCCATCAAGAACAAATAAATCTGGTAGTATGGTATGCGAATATGTCAAGTATAAAAAAATAGATGAATATTTTTAAAAGTTTTTAAAGGTAGATGACACATCTGGATTGAGACTTTTCAATGAATTATTGAATGCATTTAATTCTCCTGATCTTAATGTCCATGATGTTAATGTTGGATCCCAAAATGTTCTTGAAAGTTAGAACTATTATATGTGAAATGTTGGAAGTTAAAAGTTGGAAAAATATTACATGGAACATGCTTCGGTGTTTTAGCCATAACTCTTTCTCTAATTATCAAAATGAGACGATTTTTTATTTGAATTAAACTAGAGAAATAGGGTTACAAATTTTATGATCACATAGAGTTTTAATTTAGTCTCTAAGAGTTTCAATTTTTGGATGAAAGTTGAGCACGAAATATTGTTTCAGTTTAAGGATAGTTCGGAAATGTTTGGGACATAACTCTCAAATTACCGAACCAAATTGAATGATTTTGGTGTCATTAGAAAATTAAGACTATGAGGAACATTTTTCTAGAAGGAAGTGTTAGCAAATTCCTTCAATTGTTCCATGATAATCGGTTAAGAAGTTAGAAGTATAAGTTGTGATCTAAAAAGGCAAAAGGAGGGCATAATGGGAAGGGCCACTTAAGTGAAGGGTAAAAAGGGAAAATCAATGAAATAAATGGATTAAAAATAGAAGAAGAAGGAGAAGAGAAGTCGTGAACCACAAGGAGGAGAGGGAGAGAACGAAAATGGAGAAGAGAAAAAGAAGAAGAAAATCGAAAAAGGCTAGGGAAAAGGGAGGAGATTTCGTGGAAGGAAGAAGATTCAAGCTTTCTAAGGTATGTGCTTCATCTTCTTCATGCTTTGGTAGAGAAATAGTTGTGTTTTGTTGTAATGGAGAAAACCCTAGAGAGAGAAAGGGGTTAGTGAAGAAGAAGAAGATGATGGATTTCATAGGGCTTTTGGGTTTCTAAGCTAGGGTTAGAGTTTTCTAACCTATAGGAACCATGGATAGGTTAGATTGAGGCTTAATTAGGGTTTATGGTGATTATGGAAAAATTGGGGATTTTTCCAATTGAGTTGAAATTCATGGAATTTTGTTTGTGTTTAGGAAATTAAGGACC
>JAOTBA010000004.1:23602223-23617818 GCA_025629845.1 Erythroxylum squamatum | reverse complement strand
GACCCTCACCGGCCAGGTATTGTCCCTAAGGGTGAGCCTTTTAGTTAACTCCAACAAAACTCTGAGGTCTTGAGTTCGACTCCCGCATACCCCATGGAAGGATAGGGTTCACTAAAGGACTCACCCTCAGGGACAATACCTGACCGGTGAGGGTCCCGGCCCAAACCAATTGTTAATGTCTTCTTAAGTGAGATTTTGGTTGTTAAAATCTCAGGAACCATTCAGTCCCTCTGCAACAAATTGCCGAATGCCTCTCCAAAATTCAACGAGGTGGTCATATTCAGCCTTTTGGTTGCATGATCACCGTTGAAAAGGAGTTTTTTAGGACAATTGCGTAAAGTGAAAATGCACATGAAATGATACGCTTGGTTTAAGTCCCCAGTCAGTCCCTTCCTTGGAGAAGCCCGAATTTCTGTCGACTGGGACTAACGTACGTATCCTTTTTCACGTCTTCTAGTGTTGCTCTACTTGAAAAAGTTTGCGGAAAAAGAGAAATCACATTGTTAATCCCAGTTTTGAATTCATTCTAGGAATTCTAGTAAACCATTTTGTGCGATTTTACATAAGAATGATGTCGGGATTGTTATTAATTTAGGAGTGATGTTGGGATTGTTATCAATTTAGGACCTGATAAGATAGAGGACCCTGCTTTGTGGGAAATCACAAAAATTAGATTGAGAGGATAAAGGAAATTAAGGATAAATTTCAAGGTTTGGTATTTTTAAATTTTTATCTTTTCAATTCGGCTAATTCAATAATTTAGCGCTCAACGTTTACACTAAAATGTGAGTAAAACCATAACGTTTGCAAAACATTCAAAATAAATCATAATGTTTAGAAAATGTTCAAAACAACCCTGAGTGAACGGAACAAAAGGCCTAACTGAATGCTTCAAAACGTTAGGATCTAACTCAAATTTTAATACAAACGTTATGGACTAAATTGCTCTTTCGGTCATGTAATATTAGTATGTTATGTGTAATCATGGATGAATTATACGTTTTAACACTGTTAACTACAAGTTTAATAATAAATTACTTTTGTTAGAAATTTAAATTTTAACATTTTATAATCATTATAACAAATTTGAGATATAAATTAAATAAAAATTAAAACACTAATAAATTATTATTCAAATATTCAAAATTTTTTAAAAGATTTCCTTATATTCCTCAAAGAATGAACTTAAAGTATTACTATAATTTTCTAATTGTAAAAACGAAAAGATACTAATTTGAAAATGATGCCCGATAATTCAATTCACCATACTATTTATGCCATTCATTTCATTAATCTCAAATATAATAACGAAAAAATCGAAAATTTAATAAACAAATGTTACATTTATCCTACGGAATAAACGGATAGGAAATCTTGTTGAGCTTGTAATCTTCCTTCCATGGTAGCAGAACTTCTCTATACTGAAATATAGACCGTTGAGTACTTGGTTCTGCGAAAGTGGGATAACATTTGATGTCAGTGTCACATTAGTTATTGTAGTTAAAAGCAACACAACAAAGCTTAGATAAATCCATTAAACCTTCAATAACTTCACCTGCAGAAGTTACTGGCACTGAGACCTGAATTGTATTCTACGTTAACTGCTAAGCTTTTCATTAAGCTGGATACTCTATTCTAGGCTCTGTATTTTCGTCATAGCTAAGCACTTGGTAGGAATTTCCATCGTCAGGAGCTGGTTCCTTCTCACTGTAAATAACCCACAAGGTGTTAGCACTATAACTATCAACACTCAGGATTCGGGAATTTAAATATAGTCCTTTCCATTCAGATTCGATACTGGGTTCAATTCCAAGAGTCAGAAAGAAGCATCTGAAAGGTAAGCAGTTAAAAAGTTGGGAAAGATGAGACCATACGTTGTTGAGTAGATGATTAGACCGATAACTACTACAGAAAAAGCAAGGTAGTATAGCCAATCAACCTGCAACGGAACATATAATCTGATCAGCGTTGCTAAAACAAGCCTCTGTTTGTATCTATGCATTTTTACTTAGTACTACCTGCTGGTGGTAGAAAAAGATGCGGACCACAACTGCCCACATATCTGATGTGAGGATCGAAAGGTTGAACAGAGTGGCTCCACTCATCTATGTCAACATACAAATGAAAATTCTGAAAATTGAAGTATTACAAGGATGCGTGCTGGTATTAAGAAACAGACTTACATTTAGAACAAATGGAGCAAGTGTATAGAAAATAAACTGTGACAACGTATAGCCTGCAAGGGCCAAAATCTGGAATAGATGTCAGTTTATAGAGTAATTTAAGAAAAACATGTCGATTATTAGGCAGAATGACAAGAGAAACAGAGTGATCAAAGCTTTCTTTGGCGTTCCAAGGCAAGTACAGCTATTAGGATGATTAATAACACTATACAAAAGTAAATGGTTTTCTAAATTTTGTTAAGACAGGAACGAGTATTTACAATATCCGCGGACCAGCTGATTGATTCCAGGCTCTTCAGCTCTAAAATTGATCTGAACTGTGGTTATGGAATAAATTTAAGACGCATCTGAACTAACGCATAGTTAAACGCAAACTAGGCATTGCATAAAAGGGCAATTATAGCAGTAGCTATTTTACTAACTTTCATTCATTGGAAGGATACAGCTCAACAACGCTTGTGAGAAATCCATAAAGGCCAATCATTGCCACCACTTCAATACGATCTTTCTTCTTCACACAATATTCCTGCCATCAAAGTTGGCTTTGTCATCAAACAAGAAATTTCATGTACAAGTAAAAGATTGCAGAGTTGGAATTCAGTAAGATTAACCAACCTCACCAACATTGCTGAAGGCAAAGAATAGTGTCCCAGCAATTACCAGTGTGTCACCCAGAAGAGGTTTTGAACCACCTGGAAAGATATTTATATAGTAATCACCAATCAGAGTAACCTAATAATGGACTTTAAGCTGTTGAATAAGTTTGTTTCATGCATTTCACGCAGATTTCTACCGACTCCTCTAACTGAAAAGGAACAGTTTGGTAAAGAAGATTTAGTTCCTGTTACATCTGGAAATTGGGAACTATTAGTTCCAAGGCCAATGAAAAGAAAGGGTTACCTCCACCACCTACTCCTGCATCAGACAGGAGTACTAATCCAAGCCCTATAACACAGACTACCGCACCAAGTAATTGCCATATGGAATAGCGAGTTCCCAGGAAGAACCACGTAAGACCTATTACCCATGCTATGGTGAAGCAATCCAACAATGTCACACTAGTGATAGATGAGAACTGGTACGCCTTATTCACTGCATCAAAGTATAGCTTAAGTTCACTATCATATATTAATTATTATGTAGACCGCAACGCATCAAGCATTTCTGCCATGTTATCTGTCTGGTGATTCTTTACTGATGAAGCAAGAACTGTTGAGAAATGTTTAACTTCCCTAAGGAAGTGATTTCAAATCAACCAACTTGCAAAACATGAATAAATCGAATGAATGAAAAGATCAAATTTCACGCATCACAGAACATCAATTCGTGGCGATTTATCTCATCTTGACTATTATTATGAAGATGACAATACTGCAATCTCAAACTTGTCAGCCCTCCGGGTGAGCAATTGGTATCCAGTCCAGTTCTAGTATCGTATAGCCAAGAGAAGATACTATCTTCAGATCTAAAGATTCACACGTTCAAGTCAATAGAGATGTCTACTTCCTTCACTCACCAAGATAATTCCCTTGAACATCGACAACTCCTAGGAGGAGATACAAGTACCAAGGAATCTGCATACCCGGATACTACAAGTTATATTATGATGATTCACATGCTCTAGGATAATAATAAGATAAAATCATGATGCCACACGATTCAAAGCAGTTTTCTCCGCTGAAAATGGAAACGCCAAAGAAAAAGTACCCTTAGTTTTTGGCGCCTGTACAGCAGTATGCTTCCATATACCAAAGCTAATGCCAGGTAATTGAAGGAACTTTGAGTTAAAGGGGCATCAACACCTGGACAAGAGACACAACCTCCAAAACTTAATATCTTCTCACAAAGAGAAGTAGCAAGTAAAGCCAGCACTAAAACCTTGATGGAGCTGTTTAGTTAAGCCATCTCCTTACCCAGATTTGCTACCAGAGAGGAGGTGAAACTTGACAGTGCAAGCGAGAAAGAAACCAGCTGACCAAGGAACAACAAGTACACGGTTCTCAAGCTACAATGATTTCTCCACCAGCTACACGTGTCACCCCAATTCATGTTGAAATTCCAAGCAAGCACAGCTGAAAGAAAAACAACTCTTACTAAAGTCCAGTAGAACGTGTATTGCATTAAATGTCAAGTTGATTGGATTAGTAGTTTTTTATATTAGTTGGTGACGAAACAATCAACCTCAAGACCCCATCTACCGTTCTTCCCTCTGGTGGGACTAATAGCTCTTAATTTCTTATTCTAAGATGGAGACTGGTTCACCAGACGGTAAGCACGCAAAAGTTCAGTAGTCACCGTCACTTTCTGGGGCAAAATGTTCATTGGAGTCTGTTTCTTAATTTGACCTTTACTCTGCCATAAAAGTGAATCTGCCATTGCTAGAAAAGATATTAAAATTGGGAATACATAAAATTGAAGTAATTAAACCAAGAAGTTGTCTTCTAAGAATAAATTTTCCGTTCTCCAGCTGGTAAGATGGATTTGCATAGACATTCGACCACGTCCTTCTTTCCAAAACTTCCCGACACGACGAGTGGTCACAATCCCAATGTTACAATCCTATGTTCCGTCTGACTATTGTCAATAATTACATTCCAGGAATTTTCATTGTCCCCTCCTCTCCTTGAAAAAGTAATTAAGGTTCCAACTTTATGCCCTTCAGAGTAAATGTTTTATGAGCCAGACAATATGCCAATTGAGGACGTGGCTACAGGAAGAACATAAAACAGCAATCCCGAGTACCTCACTTGGTCCAAGTCTGGTGTCCCTAAACTCGTCTTGCGGCTTGGATGACAATTTTTGAATAAAATAATGGACTGCTTTTGCTCTAAAGCCTGAAATGACGGCATGGCAGGATTTTAATCAACGATCTGATCTCCCATATTTATGTGTTTGGTGATAATTTTAATCTAGCTATGTTGGAATCATAATTTTGATATCGAAAATATTATTTTAAATTAACACATGATATTTACACGAACAATATAATTTTAATAAATGGCATCTTAATTTTGAAATATGGTTCAAAATTTTAGAGAAGTTTATTTTCTTTTATTAGTTTATATCCACTACACAAATGCCAGTAGTTGAACAATCACTGCGTGTTGTTTGATTAGGTTCGAGTTCGGGTTGCGGTGGTTGATGCACTTGCCAATTCCACGACTAGCGGCACGTGGTAACTCGCCGATTTCATTTCATTGTCTTCTTGCCTCACATATTTAATTATTTCCAGAGTAAGTAAACAAGTTGCCGTTTAGATCATAAAACACACGAAAACAATACTAATCCTCGTCAAGGTGGGAATACTTATCACGCACCATCGACAGGGAGTGAGAAAGTTGGTCTAAGGGAATGGGTGAAAGTAATCAATGATAATTGATATGACTTTTAATCTAATTAGGATTTTCCATAAATATATATTTCCCGGACTATTTGATATTTTTCTTATCCATAAATTTTATGCAATAAATATTTATATTTGGACGTGAGAAAATATATTAAATACATATTTTTCATATAATTAAGATAAAAATAAATGAACATTTATAAAATAAAAGATTATCATTTAATACTTTCAAAATTTTAAGTGGAGATATACTTCTTCTTTCAAAAATAAGAGTCATTGTACATTTCCCTCTTTTATTACAAAATAATAATTTCTTTTTAGTTAAAAATTCACATATAATTGAACAATTGGGTTGAAGGCTAAATGATGCATAAATTATAAATTGTAAGCCTAGTTTTCATATAATAAGATTTGGAAATTTATGAAACTCACAAATATTCAATTATGATCACAATTTTATTCTAATAGAAATTAATAATTCAAGCAATCATAATGCACTATAGTCATCATTTACATACAACAGTATCATCAGTAACTATAATCAAGTATAAGACTAATAAGGGTTGGACAATAGTCATCATTTACATTCAACAATATCATCAGTAATTATAATCAAGTATAAGACTAATAAGGGTCTTGGTGGTTATATACTATTACTAGCCATTTTGCTTAATCATGGTTATAATTGGAAAGTACATATTGAGATTTATCATTCAGATTTGTTTTCAATATCATACCTTGCAATCAAATACATAAAATAAGAAAATAAAAACTTTAGAAATAATACATTCATCAATGCACAAAGAGTGTCAAATATATAATAAAAGATAATACAATAATACTATCTAATAGTCATTAGCACAACAATGTTCATATTCTTTACATGAACATAAAATATTTTAGGTGGTAACCCCTTTGTCAAAGGGTCAACTAACATAAGATTGAGGCTCTATTGACACTCTGCATTTCTAAACCTCCTCCTTAACGGTAAAATATTTCAGTTTCATATAACATTTTTGAAATACTTGCCATTCTTAGAGAAGAAAATTATTACAAAACTATCACAATAAATTTTTAGCGGCTTGGCTATAATGTCAATAATCTCAAACCCCTGAAATAAAGTTCTACAACCATTTATATCTAAGCACATATTAGGCTCCCAACTATAGATGCACATATAATTAATTCCATTTGCTTTTATTCTAAGTTACTTTTTGGACATTGCATAAGGCTAAACTTGTTTACTTTCTGAATTGGAATTAGTGATGCTAAAAACTTGTCCATCTTGAATCTCTCTAACACTTTAATAATATATCCTTTTTAAGACAAACCTAATAATCCTTGTGATCTATCGCAAAATATTTCTACTTCTATCATAAATGTTGCCACAAATACATCTTTCATTTGAATGAATAGAGAGAAATTTCTTAATCTCACTTAATAAACTAAAATCATTAGCTGTAAGTAGAATATCATCAACATACAGAACCAGAAAAATAAACTTCTTCCTAATGACCTTTAGATATATACACCAATCAATGATGTTTTCTTTAAATCCAAAGGAAACAATAATATCATTGAACTTAAGATACCCTTGTCAACAAGTTTGTTTAAGTTCGTATATTAACTTCTTTAGTTTATAGATCATGCGTTCCTTTCCATCCTTTATGAGCCCTATCGGTTAGTCCACATAGACTTTTTCCTCTAAATCTCCATTCAAAAAGGCAATTTTCACATCTATTTGGTGCAACTTTAGATTATAATGAGTCCCAAAGTCATAATAATTTTGAGTGAATCCTTCTTAGAGACTGGTGAGGGAGTCTCCTTATAATTAATGCTATCTTTTTAAGTAAATCCTGTAACAATAAATCCTTTAACAACTAGTCTGACTTTATAACATTCTAGCTTACTCAGAGAATCATATTTGTTCTTGAGGACCCACTTACAACCAATTCTCTTATGGCCTTCTAGCAATTCCACAAGGTCACAAACACCATTTTGTTTAATAGATTTGAACTCATCTTTCATAGCATCCAACCACTTATTAGAATTTTCACTATCCATAGCTTGTGAAAAGGTCACTGGATCATTCTCAATTCTTGAGTCATTTTCTGACTCGTGTAGATATATCAAATTGTCATCATAAATAGTTGTTCTTCTTTCTCTTTAAGACCTTCTTAATGTTATTTGATGTGGTTCTTTTACTATAGGTTTATTCACTTCATGTTCAACATCATTATAAATAGTAGTTTCATTAGTTTGTTGCTCTTCATGATTATTAGGCGATTTAATAATTTATGAAACAAGAACTTGAGTAGGTGTACAAGCCACAGGGACTTGCATAGCCTTAAGGACTTGTTCTCCCATTTCTTGAATGTCCATTATACATCGTATTTCACTCCCAGTAGTCTTACCATGTTTAATGAACCCAACAATCCCAGTTTTCACAATTCTTATAGTATAGTTAGGACCATAAAATATATAGATGTCTTTAGACAACTAATAAAATAGCCACGAATTGTTTTAGCTTCCAATTTTTTCTGGTGGATTATAATGCTTAATTTTTTCTTAACAATCCCAAACATACAGATGCCTTAAATTAGGTTTCCTTCCAGTCCACAATTCAAAAAAAGGTCTTTGGAACTACCTTATTAAGAACCTACTCAAAAAATACACGACAGTTTTTAGTCATATGTCCATAAAGAAGTTGGTAAAGATGAATTAAACATCATACTCCTAACCATATCTAACAAAGTTATATGACACCTTTCTGCCACTTTATCTTTTTATGGCATTCCTGGCATTGCATATTGTGTATAAATACTATGCCTTTTAAGGAATTTAACAAAAGGACTATTAATTTGACCATTTTCAACATATTTATGATAATATTCACCACCTCTATGTAACCCTTAAAGTATTTATAACCTAAGATACATCATGTAGCAAATATACATATGTATAGTGTGAATAGTCATCAATAAAGGTGATAAAATATTTTTCTATATTGAAAGTAGACACAAAAAATGGTCCACACACATCAGTGTGAATTATTTCAAGAATGTGAGTGCTTCTTGTAGCTTCTTTCTTTAATATGTGTTTTGTTTATTTGTCTTTAATATAATCCACATAAATTTTAAAATCATGAAAATCCAATTTAGAAAGTATTTCATTCTTTACTAATCTTTAAAGTTTTTCTTTAGCAACATGTCCCAAATGCTTATACCATAAGCAAACAATTCTATCATTAATCAAACTACGTTTGATACTAATATTGGGATTCAAAGTCGATGAAGTTTTAGCATACACAACATCAAAGTTTAATTTATATAAACCACGCAGTATGCCATTACCAATCGTGTGGTTATGTCTGTATAAATTGAAACTACCGCTACCAAATTTAAATGCTTATCTAGATCTATCAAGTTTGGATAAAGAAACTAAATTCGTATATATATATATATATATATATATAAATTTGTATATATATATATATATATATATATATATTCTAATATATTCAAGAATCTGTATTTGTTTTAATATAAAATACATTATGGGTCTATAATCTGGTCTTCTTACTTCTCTATCTTTATTATTTTCTACTTCTGAATCATATTGAGATCTTAGTTCATTTATCAAAGTATTTATGCTAGCCTTAGAACACAAATCTAAACGAACTAATTGTTCTCCATAAGCTTTAATGTCCATTTTAATTGAGTCCTTATATTTCCTCTATGAACATACCAGCATTAAAAGTAAAGTAAAAGGGTCCAACACGCTTCCTTATCTGATTTTGTTTTGACCAGAGTACCATCGGGTTGTACCACGGAGCTTTTAACGAGCATTTCAGCCCCAACCTACAGAAATAGGTAACTCTCCTATAGTTCCTTCAGTCGTATCCAGCACAACCTAGTTTCGTTTCCTACCTCTAGGCGTAAGAAATTGGTTAAGAAAGTGTTTGGGGTGTTACTCTTATTTTAATGCTGAAAGCCATAGAAGGGAATATAAGAAAAGGTTTATTTATGGATGCATGGTAGTACAAGAAATAAAGTCATTCGATATGAGGTGATCAATGCCTTCTGCTTCTAGTGCTTACATATTTATAACGGAAAAAGTAAAACAACTTTTGAGATTTTTATGTTACATGGACACATCATCTAGGACACCTATATTACAAGACAAAAGCATAGTTACATCGTATCTTTTGTGCTGGCACTTCTGGTCACTTTCTTCCTTCTGCGCCGTTGTTTTTGTGCATGTTGGACATATATCTTTTTGGTGTTTTCGAAAGAGACAAATCTTTTGCTGAGCTTGTGAACTTGATCTGATTACTCCTGATTCTAGTAACTTCGTCTTTGTACATAAAAAGTTGTGTACCGCCACTGGTGTTGTTTTAGCGGGTGATATCATAACAGATGAATGAATCTTTTGGTCACCATATGTGCGAAATCTTTTCTTAAAGCTGGCTTCCATTCCTTGAAGAACTATCCTGTTCCCGATTGCTCTTCTGTAGTGAATATCTTTTTCCTCAAATTTAATATAATCTTTGGTTTTTTCCTGATTTATAGATATCAAAAAAGAATCTGCTTTTTCCAAGCTGAATCATATGATAAGCTGGATATCTACCATCAGTATCAAAATCTGGTCCTGCTGATAAAAATTTTAAGACTAAAATATCTTTTGGAGTTACACTAGGATTATTGAGATAACAATCTCGAACCCCATCTTTTATCCATTGTGGAAAAACACTGATTTCTGGAAAATTTGGAGAGGATAAATATATCGAATTTAATGCTCCAAAATCATACCGATATCTAACTTCCTGTGGGTCTGATTCTTGCAAATAATTGATTCTGGGGTAAATTCTTGAGAAATCAATATATCTGGTTTCCTTATTGGAAAGATGAAATAATTCTCTCATTATCTTTTGTTGTTGTTCTACTTTTGGGGGTATCATGGATATTTCTTTGAGTATAGGTAGACTTGTTGAAGGGCTAGTGGAAGGATTTTTGTGGGCTCGTAAATCTATGTTCATATCTGCAAGAGAAAATTGTTTTGGTGTATCTGGCTTTGGATTTGTAGAGTGGGCAATATACTCTACTATTTTGAGACTTGAATTTTCATAGTTTTCTATATTCATCTGTGTGAGCTCACTACCTCTTTTAATCAAGATGGAGACTTCTCGACCATTCCTGGAAGATTAGAAATATAGATGAAATCTGAAATATTATCTTTGATATGTCGTATTCAGTATCCATTTTGCGAATTTCTTCAAGTATCTGGAGATGATGGTCTTCCATCTCTACTAAGAAAATCTGATAGGACATTTTTATCAGATTTGATAATTTCAATATCAAAATTATAATTTGAAAGTAAATTTTTCCATCTAATTAATCTTTTATATTCAGGTCTACTTGGTAGATTATTTTTAATAAAAGCTTTGACCTACGTACTATCTGTTCTTAAGAAAAATCTTTTTGGGAGTAGAAAGTAATAAAACTTTTTACAACTCTTAACAATAGCTAACAATTCTTTTTCATTTATATGATATCTATTTTCAGTATCAGTAAATGTTCCAGAACAATATCTACAAAGGCTTTCTCCTATTTTATTATTATCTTGATAATTTATTTTCTTTAAAATTCCGCTCCAAGAATTTTCTGAAGCATCAGTTTCTAATATCAAATCATCCTTTTCACTAGGTAAATACAGTTTTGGTAATTGACTACATAACTCTTTTATCTTTCTTACTTGCTTTTCTAATTCTGGGGTAAAACTAAATATCTTATCTTTCTTAAGTAGCTCTTGAAAAGGCTTTCGTAGCTGAGTTAAATCTTTAATAAAATATGATGTATATGTTAAAATTCCTAAAAAACTTTGTACTTGTTTTTTATCGATTAATTTATCTGGAAATTTAGAATTTTTTTCTAATATATGATTTTGCAGTTATATTCCTTATCCATCTACCTGCATGCCTAAAATTTCTACTTTATCTTGTAATAATTTAGATTTCTTTTTGGATAATCCTAATCCATGTTCTACACAAATATCAGCGAATTTATCTAATTGTTTTAAATGTGTATTAATATCTTCAGATGCTATTAAAATATCATCAACATAAACAAATATAAAACCACAGTCTTTAAAAATTTTATCCATTTTCCTCTAAAATATTTGAGGTGCATTTTTTAATCCAAAAAGCATTACTAACCATTCATAGTGTCCTTGTGGAGTAGAAAATGTTGTATAACTTATACTATCAGGATGCATCTTTATTTGCCAAAATCCACTTTTACAATCAAATTTTGAAAATATCTTCTTATTCCTAGTCCTATTAATCAAACTTTCTTTATATGAAAGAAAATATCCATCAAACACCGTATTATCATTCAATTTTTTATAATTTATCACCATTCGTGCCTTGCCTCTAACTTGTTATGCATGTCCTCTTACTATGAATGCAGGTGAACTATAAGGTGACTGACTAGATCTGACAAATCCTGCCTCTAATAGCTCTTTTATTTGTATCTTAAATTCTTTTTGATCATCTTCATTATATCTCATAGGTTTTACTCGTATTATTTTCGTCTTTTCTATCATTTCTAATTTTGCATATAACTGATTTTTATCCCAAAATTTAAAGGATTTTGTGTATAACATTGTTATAGTTTTGATGTAACTTTATCTATTTCAGTGTCAAGTTGCCTTAATTCTATCTGATATTGTAATAAAGGTTTAGTTTTTGAAAA
This sequence comes from Erythroxylum squamatum, assembly GCA_025629845.1. Taxonomy (NCBI): domain Eukaryota; kingdom Viridiplantae; phylum Streptophyta; class Magnoliopsida; order Malpighiales; family Erythroxylaceae; genus Erythroxylum; species Erythroxylum squamatum. The sequence continues at coordinate 23,605,537 of JAOTBA010000004.1, read as the reverse complement.
AATCGGTTTGTCCGTGTAACCTAGATCACCACGCTGGGCTATGCGAGGGATAAAGGAAATAGGGAATTGTTTAGCTTAAGCTCTTTTTAGTCGCTTAACTGTTATCAAGTGATGACAAAGGGTTTTAAATATTATCTGATTTGCTAGTGTATCAAAAGTTATTTTATGAAATAATTGTAGAAAATTATTTCCTAGTAATATATTGGTACTAGTACTATGAAAATAAAATGGTAGACATTCTGTTAAGAATGATTGGTGGACATTTTATTAAGAATGATCCTAATAAAATTATCGGTTGTTCAATTCCTCTATTTATGTCTATAACATTATTAGATATATCTCTACCTTTTATAATAGGTAAATCTTTATGATCTTCTTTTGGAAAACAATCTGTTTTACACAAACATGCTCTAGAACCACTATCAATAAAGGCAGCAAAATATTCAGCTTTATAGTCCTTATAGGTTATTCCTATAGGAATATATATACTATGAGGACTTGTCATTTAGGAATATATATTAGTTTTCCATTAGAAGTTATCTTTAATCCATAAGAAGTAATCTGATAAGGTTTAACAATTTCAAGAAAAGTTATTCCTAACATTATCTCTAGTGTATCATTATATCCTTCATTTTCTATTAATAGTCTAATCGGTAGTATATCTTGATTGAATCTTACTAAAGTCTCTATAGCTTCATCTACTGAATGTAATTCACCATTAAAATTTGTATATTGATGAGGTTCATCTAACTTATATTTTTGTAATCTAGTACAGAGTTTATAACTAATATAATTTCCATTAGCGCCTGTATCGATTAATATGTTAACTGGAACAAAAGCTATTCCATTAGAATATTCTCCTTTTATTTTATAATTTCTGAAACTATCATTTTTAGCCATGATTAAAGCATTATTATATCTATCAAAACTTAATTGTCGAGTTAAAGGACGACTAATAAGTCCTGTATTTGTAAAAGATAGTCGAGGTGATATATTATTTGATATCATTAAAGGTTTATCTTGCAAATCTAAATCTAATGACCTTGACTCTATTTCTTCTATTTTTGGTAGACTTGGCATTTGGATTTGACAGACTTCATTAAATAAATAAGGAAAATCTATCGTATCTTTAACCACAAAGCATTCAAAATGATGTGTATTTGATATGGCATATGAAATTATATATGTTATTGAATAAGGTCTATTTTGTTGTTTAAAGAAATCTTTCCTTTTGAAATCTTGTATTAAACTTAATATTTTATCAAAATCTTTATCTTGTATATGATATGAAATCCGAGGATATATATTAAATTTTGATTTACCATATTGTAAATTACCTTTAAGAATTCCTAAACAGGCTTCTTCTTTATTTATTATTCTGTTATCCATAATAGCTAATTTGATAGGGGTATCTAATCCTTCTTTAAAAGTTGATTTTATTATAATCTGTATGGCTACAATATGTATCCAACCAAGGGTATTCCTGATTTTTGGTTTTATTTTTTGTAATTTTCTAGAATATCTTTTTTAGCTAACAGGGGTATCATTACTTTATTAGAAGTTAGAGAAACTTCTAAAGCTCTTTCTTGTATATTTAGTCCATAAAATAAATTATGATTTCTTGGTTTAATTCCTAATGTTTGCAGAGTATTGACTTTAAATCCTGAATAATTTGATAATGAAAATTTTCATTTTGAATTTGTCTTAATTTTTCTTATCTATTAAAATTTCTTGTTTGTATTCTCCAGTTTGTTCTATTTGATTAACTATAGTTGATTCACAATCATGTTGGCTTGTAGTATTACTAATTTCCATCTGATTCAGTACTATCTGTATATTCAGTTTCTGTTAAAATAAAAATACTTTCATCCGAATCTATATTTAAATCATCAATTCTTATGAATTATCCTGTCTTTATCATTTCTTCAATATCTTCATCTATTTCTATTTTCTTTTTATTTTTCTCACCTCTTTTAGGGCAATTATTAGCATAATGTCCTATCTCTTTGCAATAATAGCATCTACACTCTTTAGGATTTGTTTTCCTTCTTATATATGTTGGTTTATATGCTTTTGTATATCCTTTTCTTTTATAATATCTTACCTTACGCTTTTTAAAATAAGGTTTTCTATATTTATGTTGTTTTTCTTTTTCTATTTTCATTTTATCTTTCCGTAATAGTAAGAACTATCACATCCTATCATGATTGGAATTTTATGCTTATCATAACATAATGAAATTCTTTTCTTTAATCCTTTACTGGCTCTAGCCAAGATAGCATCAGCACACCAACTATTGAATTTATCTTTTACATGTTCTATTCTTTTACCTAAAGTATCTATATTTTCTAGATTATATGTATCTATTAATTTTGATCCCAAGGGTCTGGAATCTTAGCAAAAAATAAAGGTAAATAATTACTAGTATCTGAAACTTGATTATAAATATGATAATAATAATCTTGAAAAACACAAATATATTTTTATATTTCACATATATCACATAATTGTAATCTCATTAAAGTAGTGGTATATCGAGTTATAGTACTAAGATCTTTCACATACTTTCCTTCACCATGGAATTCTATTCTGAATGTTTCAACTACTTTTGTTATAAAATTATCTGGGTCAGCATATATTGATTGCTTGGTTTCTTCATTTAAGTTATGCCAAAATCTTTGTGCACTATTTAATAATGTTTTTTTCCATAAATCTTTTAGCTGTCTCAAAATCCATTTTATTTACTGCAACAGCTATTCGTAGTGCAGTTTCCCATTTATATATTACTTCTTCAATATTAGCAATACAATCTAAATCTAAATAAATTCCAAATGGAATTATTATATCGGCTTTCATTTTTTCATAGGGTGTATACTTTTCTGAACTTTTTCCAGAATACATTAATCCTGCATATCCCGTTACTGGTCTATTAAAACTCTAACTTTGTCTTTGTCGTATATATGGATCTTTACTCGAAGTTGGTATATCTGTTATATTTGGATTTTCAGTTTTTATTCCTGCTGGTCTAATATTTATAAAATTATCTTGAAGATCTAAATTTCCAATTTGTGTTACCAAATTGTCCATATCAGACAAAAGATCTTGATCATTATCAGATCTATTTATTGACATCTTTTAATTTATCTAAATGAACAATAAAAGGAATTTTAATTAGTTCTATATCTTTTGTTGGGCCCCGATTCGCATTAAGCATGATTTTATTTATTTATTTTGAGATTTAGATTAATAATTTGAGATTTTAGTACTTAAGTAAGAATTATAAATTGAAGGAATTGGGTTAAATGAGAATTTTA
>JAOTBA010000004.1:23569425-23592333 GCA_025629845.1 Erythroxylum squamatum | reverse complement strand
CAAGCTAACTAGGTGGGTAACATATTTAGGGTTATAGTATAATTGGGCAAATTCTTGCCTATGTGTGTATGTTGAAACTGTTTTGTTTGTAAATGTGGAAATATACATGGTGAAATCTGGCTATGTTTTTCCTCAATAGAGGTCATGGCATTTGCATTAAATGAAAATGAAGATAAAGCATAAAAGGATAAGCGTATGAGAAAACGAATATGTGCTTCTGTTTAGGCGAGAGTGGAACCATTCTGTTCGTCACGTGCACGTTGAAAAGAGCCTTCTCCCGGCTGCCCGCCTATGGCATATGAGCTTCGAAATGGACTCATTCTGTTCATGGGGTAAACTTCGGTTTCCTCATTCTGTTCCATGGGACCCTCGAGCCAATTTCTGTGCATTGCATCCATAAACTTGTCATGAATGATGCATTTGAGTGTTATGTGCTTTGAGTACTAAACCAAAATGAAGAATGCTCAAATTAAAGAGTATACATATCAATATACATTTATGCATAAGCATGAATTTGGGGTCAATTATCAATGACTATAAATATGTTAGTCACTGAGCTGTTTAGCTCACTCCACCACTTCCTCCTCAGGTGCAGATCGAGAAGATCAGTGATCCTTGCAAGGAAATTAGATACTCCAAGCTAGCTAGGCATCTTTTGTATTAAGTTAGTGACATTCGACCAGCTTTATAAGCATATCAAGCATTGAGCATCCATCTATATTTGTATTAAGATTCCGATGAGCGTGATGATTTGTAATTAAAGCTAAGCTCAGATTGTGTTTGGTTTTGTTGATGAAATATGATTTCTTTTGTGTGTAAATTTTTTCCAAGCTTCATATTGCATTTCATATTTCTGGTCCTTTATCAGGTTAGAATTTTGTCCTAACTTTGGGGATGTGAGGAAGATCTAGTTGAAATATCTTCGTATACACGGTGCATCGTCTCAGTTTGCATCACTTTGACTTGTGTTTTGTCTTACTTCTGTTTCGTCTTAGACTTTGTCTTAGTTTCTTATCTAAGATGCTTTGTCTTAGTTCTGTTTCATCTTAGACTTCGTCTTAGTTTTGTATCTAAGACACTTCGTCTTAGTTCTGTATCGTCTTAGTCTGCTTTGTCTTAGTTTTGCGTCTTAGTTTGACTTCCTCTTCGTCTTAGTTTGACCTCCGCTTCCTCTTAGTTTGACCCTTGTTTCGTCTTAGTTTTGTATCATCTCAGATTGCTTCGTCTTAGTTTCGTATCTAAGATGCTTCGTCTTAGACTTTGTCTTAGTTTCTTATCTAAGACGCTTCGTCTTAATTCTGTTTCCTCTTAGACTTCGTCTTAGTTTCGTACCTAAGATGCTTCGTCTTAGTTTTTTTTCATCTTAGTTTTGTATCGTCTTAGTTTTGATTCGTCTTAAATTGCTTCGTCTTAGATTTGTACCTAGGACACTTCGTCTTAATTTCTATCGTCTTAGTTTTGTACCTAAGAAGCTTCGTCTTAGTTTCCATCATCTTAGTTTTGTACCTAAGACGCTTCGTTTTAGTTTTGTATCGTCTTAGTTTTGATTCTTCTTAAATTGCTTCGTCTTAGTTTTGTACCTAGGACGCTTCGTCTTAGTTTTGTTTCATCTCAGATTGCTTCGTCTTAGTTTTTCCTTGTCTTAGTTCACTTCGTCTTAGTATTGTGCTTCGTCTTAGTTTTATGTATTGTTCACCTTATACCTTCTGTTCCACTTTTGATCTTTTTAGAGGCTGAATCTTACTTCGAGTTCTTCATGAACGTTGTAGGTTTTCTTCCAAACCGTTCAAAAATGAAGTCAATCCGACATCTGTAGTAAGAATTATGGCAATTACGCTAAGGCATGCATGATATGAGTAGAGCCATGAGCATGTTGGATTCGTTTGACCATAATTTTCTCGTCCGACCTCCAATTGAGACGATTCTTGAAACATTAGATTCCTAACACGTTTATCTACCCTCCCATAGGAATTTATAGCCTCTGGTGTTGAGTTTAAATTGATTGATTGCAAGGTAGGGAGGGTTCGTTGAGATAACCCTGCAAGGCCATGCTTTTGACTTCGGTTCAGTTATTGGGTTTCGAAAACGGGGCCCAACAATGTATGTTCACTTCATAGGTTATCTACACCGTCTTGGTGTATATCGAGTTCTATTTGCGATATATGTTTTTTCCTGCTCACTGAGTACAAAGGGGACTCACCCCCTCCGTTTTCCAACCATGCAGGTTAATTTAGTGAGCTTAAAGCTTTGAGTGGATCATGTGGTCTTTTGCCATTTTCGGGGCATTACCGTACATGGGTAGTCTATGTTTTGTACTTTTGTTGCGTAGTGGCTCATGAACTGTTTTTATTAGGTTGGTTATGTTGATATGCTTTATGATTTTATAAATTAACTCTTGACTGTCTTGTTGTTTGTAAAAGACCTTATGTATGAACCTTTGGTACTGTCGTTGAAATTGCTTTTGAGTGGACTTAAAAGTCCGGAAGTTGTGGTAGAATTTTAATGTGAACATAGAAGTGCGTTTAAAACTGATTTGCAGGTGTTTTGATTGAGTTTTGAGATTTTTTAAAATACGGCCGTTATGTTGCTCAGATGTTTTTAAAAAAAGGTATTCTGTTAGCCTTGCATAGTCGGATTAAGGGTACCATGAGTGTCCTTAGCTCAGGTATGCGATGGTTTTCATGTGTCTGATGTGGTACCAGGTCGTGACAGCCAGCGGGTGTAAATGCAGATTCAATGCCAAGAAAGTAGTGAAGAGATCCTATGTCTTTTTATGGTGAAAGCAGAGTGAAGAGCACCAATGATGGTTTGAATAAATTGTTGTGAAGAACCAGTGACTATGATATCATCCTCATAAATAAGGAGAAAGGTGGTGAGAGTTGATGTGGAGTGAATAAAAAGAGATGTATTAACTTTGGAGGAACTTAACCCAAAGTCATCAAGTTTATGACTTAGGCAGTGAAACCAAGCTCTATGAGCTTTCTTAAGACCATAAAGAGATTTTTGTCGATGACACACATAATGAGGATGATGAGGATCAATAAAACCAGGTGGTTGTTGCATAAAAACAGGTTCTTGTAAATTGCAATGGAGAAAATTATTGTTAACAGCAAGTTGACAAATGGGCTAGTTTTTACCTAAGACTAATGTAAGAATGAGACAAATGGTGATTGGTTTGACAACTGGACTAAATATGTTAGTATAATCAAGACGGGGTGACTGATGATAGCTTTTAGCTACCAAGCGGGCTTTATAGTGATTTCAGAAACCATCAGATTAAGCTTTATATGAAAGACCCATTTATAGTTGATAATATTTGCACTTGGAGGGGGGATTAAGGGACCAAGTATTATTAGGATAAAGAGCTTTGATCATCGAGCATGACTTGTTACCGGTGAGGAAATTTGTTTGCTTGAGTGAAAGAAGTAGGATCTAGATCAAAAGACGTAAGAATAGTGGTGTTATAAGTAATATATTCAAGAAAAGATTTTAATAGTCAAGTGTTGTCCTGAGTGCGAGTGACCATTGGATGAGAAGATGAGGATGATGGTTGAGGAACAAGTGGAATAGGAAGGAAAGAGGGTACAGGAGGCATGAGTGAGGCAAAAGTAGTTGAGACCAGTGAAAAGGGAGAACTAGATAGTGGTAACGAAGCAGATGATAATTGAATTTGTAATGGTAAATAGAGAGAGGTGGTAAAAGAGGAAGAGGAGTTTGGTTGGAGTTTAGGACTTTGATTTTCAAGAAATCTCATGTCGGGCAAGATAAATTTTATTTGTGGAGGGATCAAAACATTTGTATCATTTATTATTAAAGGCATAGCCTAGGAATACACATAAGGTGGATTTGGGTTTGAGTTTATCAGTTCTAGTGTGAGCAAGGAAATGGTAGCATATGCAACCAAAAACAAGAAGATGATTAAGATTGGGAGAATAATTGAATAATAGTTCTTGTGGATATTTGAAATATAAGTTAGATGACGGTAAAAAATTATGAGGTAAACAACAGTGAAAAAGGCTTCATACTAAAATCTCTTCAGAAGAGAGCTGTGAACAAGAAGAGTGATTCCTATTTCAGTTATATGATGAATTTTACATTCAGTAACGCCATTTTGTTGTGGGATATGAGGATAAGAAATACTGTGAGTGGTGAGAAAAGTAGCAAATGATCATTTGATGAGTTAAAAAGCTCCATCATATTGAAACATTTTAATTTTTTTTGGGATTAAGTTCTCAACTACGGTTTTGAAAATTTAAAATTTTTGTAATGCTTGAGACTTACAATCTAAAAGAAAAATCCAAGTTTGGTGACTAAAATCATCAATAAAAATTATAAAATATCTTGAACTAGAAATTGATAATATAGATGATGGTTCCCAAATGTCACGATGAATAAGTTAAAGAGGTGCAGTACATACTCTAGGAGATGTAGGTAAAGAAAGATGACAACTTTTGCTTTAAAGATATGAATTACAATGAAGATTAGTACGAGACACTAAATCAGACGTGAATAATTTGAAAAAAAATTGAAAACATGGATGACCAAGACATTGATGCCAGAGGTGTGAAGAAGTACGTTTTGCAGTAAAAGCCATGAGATTTGTGAAATTGATATGAACCTTGAGAGGGTAGAGATTATTGTGGATGTTTCCCTTAAGAAGTGGAATCTTGGTGGAAAGGTCCTTCATAACATAACTAGAAGGATTAAAGTCAATTAAACAGGAATTGTCTTTAACAAATTGAGCAATAGAAAGTACATTAGCAATAAGGTTAGGCATAATGAGAAAATTATTTAAGTGTAATGGTCGAAGATTTATATGAAAAGATAAGGAATATTTAGAAGTTATAAGGAAAGTAGTACCATTACCGACAACTACTTGGTCAGTACTGTGATATGATTGAGTGGAGTCGACAATATTATTGTTAGGTGCCATATGGGAAGAAGCACCAGTATCTAGAAGCCATTTTGTAGTTTCGTTGAGGGAATAGGTGGACAAATTTGGTGGAGGATTAGTGTGTAATGTAGAGAAGGCAGGTTGAATTTGTGAGGGGTCAGAGAAAAGATTGGAAAAATTATTTCTAGATTGCATATAGCAAAAACGACAAATAGTAGCTATGTGACCAAATTTTTTGTTAATTTTAAATTTTAAAGGTTAGGAATTAGATTTAGGTCAGAAAGTGGAATTAGGATATGGGTGTGAATGGTTTAATTGAGTTGGAATGTAGGGGCTGGGCTAGTGGAAGTGTGAATTGGGCTAGTTATAGTAGGAATTGGACTGGTTATAGTAGGTCTGGTGAGGTGTTGGTAGTCTACATTTTGATGTGTTGTGTATAGCAATGTAGTAGGGATGTGTTTATGGATGGTAGATGTAGCAGAGGTGAACAAAAAAATTTGAGACTTGGCTCAGGTAGGCTTTGGTACCATGAAAAAAAGAATTAAAGGTAAGAAGTTTGAAGTAGAGTATAATGTTTTGATTTTCTGATGTGTTTGCTTTACAATGTGTGCTATATTTATACATAAATCAAAATAAGATGAATCAATTTGTAATTGATTTAATCTAAAGTAAATGACCATATTGTATATGACGTTATCTAAATTAAGATGATTTGATACAAGGATGAGTTTATGTAATGTAATGTAATTACAACATAAAAGATTTATAAGATGTTATGTTATAACTTATATACAATAGTAAACCAAAAATAAATATAAGAAAAGTAAGTCATATTGCCTAGTTTTTACTATCATTTATTTATATGAATTACTCTTGTAAGGTCGCAAATTACACCTTAGTCAGAATGATACATGTCCATGAAAATAAATGAGATATGTGTTAAAATTGTGATATGAATTGAATGTGAATTATATATGTCTTGAATTTCTGGTTTAATGGATCATACTTAGTGACTTGGAATTAATTGTTACCATTAGAGAATTAAGGTATTAAAATGTACATTTGGATTAGGAAAATATTAAGTGGTAAGATAAGTTGGTACATGAAAATTGAATGACATTTGGCATAGTTAAGGCATTGACAAATGGCAGTATAATTGAATGACAAGTGGCAGCATTGATTAAGGGATAAATGGCTTGATTGAATTGTGACAATTGGCAGCCTAAAATGGAGAACAAATGGGAGTCATGAATTGATGACATGTGCTAATGCATAATTGAGACACCTAGTAGCTTAGGTGTTAAGCTCTTACAAGGAAGTTTTTGCAACCCTCATTTTTGCTTATGTCCACCGAAATCATCCCCTCTTCTTGCTTTGAATTTTACTTCAATTTTGATGTATTATCACACTAAACTCCTTGCCGTATACTGCATCAAGAAGCTACCTCAAGCTATCTTCTATGCTGCTGCCTTTTGGGTGTTAAGATCATCCTACACCTACCTAGATTTTAGAAGTGTATTGGTTGCATGAAGGGCTAGTTTGGTTAGTTCTTTAAAGAAGGAACTTGAAGTTAATTAAGTAAGGGAATTCTAACTTGATAGCATGTTGTAACATAAATTCTATGTTACTTGAATTGGAATGGAATATGTGTGGAATTGATGATATAATAAGGTCTAGAACATGATGCATTTTGCTATGGATTTTGTTGCATGAAAAACAATTGCTTGTGAGTTGCCAAATGAGTAATTTTGAGTTGAAATTAGATATGAAATTGATGAGGAGTTGGCATATAATTGAGGTATACTTGAACTATGATTTAGGGATTGTCATATTGGTGTTTTGAAATTTGGAAGAAGATGTTTGGATCTAGAATTTGCAGGAAAATGGGTAGTCCACGATTGTGGCAGTCATCCCACGATCGTGGGCAGATGCATTAGCTTCTGTCACGATCGTGGGAATGTACCACATGATCATGGGCAAGGCCTTAACATGGCAATCTTTGTTTTATGTAATTGTTCAATCATAGTAGGATAATATACCTTACATTGGTATAATTGAAGTTGATTAGGGTTTGTAATGAACCTAGTTTGAGATTAGATTAGTTGGTTAAAGGTTGAATAAGTTTTGGATTTTCAATTGAGGTAATAACTTATGGAAGGGTTATTTCAATTTCAAGTATCGAATTTGGAATTTATAAGTTATTAAAGAAATGAAGTATACTTATGAATACAAATGTGATTTAAATGATATAAGTGATGTGTTAGTTATGAATGTTTGTTTATTGGGAACTTAGGTGAGTACATGTAAAATGTAATTACTTAATGTCTCATTGGTATATTGATGCAAATGCTTAAATTCATAAGGCATAATGAATTTGTTCAAGTGTGAATAAATATATTCAGTTTGAGCATAAGAAGATAAATTCATACTTATGCATTATTTCATTGTCAAGTGATTCTGAAATGTAAAATGTTTCATTTTAAAACAGTCAAGTCCTAGTTGTGGGTAAATAGGTATGCTTATAAGGGTCTACAACCGCTCCTGTAACTTAACACTAAGGTGTCCCCTGATTATTGACACTACGGTGTCCTCTAATTATTGACACTACGATGTCTCTTGATTATCGACATTACGGTGTCCCCTGATTTTGACACATAAGTCTCTTTTGTCCTATAATACCAATCATGGTATCCTCTGTTCTGGTCCCGTTACCTACTTCTGTAAAAAGGACTAGCAGGCTAATCTGTTTGTGTTATGATATATGATTTGCTCTGATGCAAGCTAAATTTTGTTCTGACACAATAAGTCTAATTTGTTACAACTTATGTTCTAATCTAACACAATGGTATCCTGTTATGAGATTTTGAGTTCTGTTCTGATACTTGTACATTCTGTTCTGATATTTAAATGTTTTGTTCTGTATTGATGAATTATTTTCCATTTTGAGAAACATAATGTTTGGATTACTCTTTAATATGAACAATTAAAGATTGCTTGTGATATGATCTGATTATGTACATGTGAATGCTAGACGACTGTTAGAGATAGTCGTATCTTGTTTAGTTGTTCCCCACTAAGCTATATGCTTAGTACGGTGGTTTTGCCTCTGTGTAGGTTCTAATGAGAAGGTTTAAAGACTGAGACAAAGACAACTGCAGTGGCCAAGAAGAAGATGTTTTGTTTTGGAAATATTCAGTTCGTTTTTGGGTTATACTCATTATGATGAGACCCTTTTGTATTTTGTGTATATAGTTTGTAATAACTATAATATAGGTTGGATCTGAATTTTTAACGCATGTATTATGATATTTATACAATGTGTACAAGGTTAACTATTATCAAGAACAAATGAAATGTAGTATATACTTGCATGAGTTTCTTGAAAAACTTAGAATAGTATGGATTGTTTAGTTCTGTTTTGTATGGCACATATATATTCTCTTAGGGGGTATGTAGGTGTTGCAACTCTAAGGTTAATAGACGATTGAGAAAGAATATAATGAGAGGATGAACAGGAATACTAAGATACGCAACAGATTAGTAATATAGGTTCTTTAATTTATTCAAAATAAAATTTCTACATAATATTTATATATAACCTATAATAGTATTGAATTTAATATATAAAGAAAAGAATGTTAATTTTCTTATGAATTTGAATTTTTAATTATAAAAGAATATTAATTGGAGTAAAAAGTTGGTGGAAACGATCTGATAATACTTCCCTCGATTTTGATTCAAAGTATATTGTCAACCATCATTTAAAGAAAATTTTATAGTCTAAAATCAATGTTCGACAGCAAGTTGATCGATTCATTCAATAAGAAATGATAGTTAACATTCGATTTTGTTGGATTCTTAGATTTTGAAGATATCTATTTCTGATGAGATGAACAAATATTATAATATAATAGAAAATCATCTTAACCAGTGCAGAAGGTTAAAGGCTCAAGAGGGTCATAATGTACGCTGCCTTCCTTTTGTATTTTTACAAAGAGATTATTTCCGTGATTTGAACCTGTGATCTTATGGTCACAAAGGAACAACTTTACCACTTGCTCCAGGGATGAATTAAGCGAGTTTTGCAAGTTTTGCATCATGAACTTTGTACCACACACAACTTGCAAATGATCTTATATAAAATAACATATAAGAGAATAAAAATAGAAAAAAAATATGAAGAAACTACCAAGAAATGAAGGAGGATCGAATTCTATATATATTGTATCTAAGATCAATCTTGGAAATTTCCTCAAGATTTTGGATATTTATGTAATAAATGAGGGAGAATTGAATTTTATATACTCTTAGTGATTTGTGTAATGAGAAAATTTTGGATATTTCTTTGTTTAAGAGGCATCTAGCCCCTCTTAAATAAAGAAAGGACATTTCTGACTTATTACTTTATGTAATGTAGCTTAAAAAGTTATCTCTATGGTGTTGGTCCAATGGATCAAACCATGGATGGATGGATTGATTAGCAAGAATCAGAGTAGCTTCATCACCGGGAGGTTAGGTGTTAATAACATTATATAAATGCAAGAGATAGTCCACACATTTAGACAATGAGGGGGCAAGAAGAGCTTTATGATCATCAAAGTGGACATGGAGAAAGCCTAGAGGAAGCTCTGATGGAGCTTTTTACACCAGGTTTTGCTCGAATCCCACATCCCAGCTAACATTGTTAATTTGGTTATGAATCTAGTCTCTTCCACCTCTTTCTCTATACTTTTTTAGAATGGGTACAAGAAACTCGAATTCAACCCTAACAAGGGAGATATATCAAAGGGACCATTGTCCCCTTATCTATTTGTCTCACGTGTTGAGAAACTGAGTCATTTGATAATGCAAATAGTTAGTGATGGAAATTGGAAGCCAATTAGAACAAGAACACTAAGCCCTTTAATTTCATGCACGTTCTTTGCTGATGACCTCCTATTCATGGGTTAGGAATTGGAAACTCAGGATGAGGTTATGTTGGGTTGTTTGCATCAATTTTGTGAAGTGCCAGATAAGAGAGTTAACATTCCAAGACAAAAAAAGTTTATCATCTCCTCCAAATTAGGAATGCAACCAACGACGGAGCTACATGGAGCCCAGTGGTGCACTGGGCCCCCAAGGTTTTTTTAAAAAATTATTTTTAATAAGCGATTTGATTTTTTTTCCTCTATTTATTTTATTTAGAAACTATTTATTTATATATATATATATATATATCTAAAAGAATGAAGTTATTTAAGGGTTAGTGGTGCACTGGGCCCCCCAAATTTAAAAAAATTAATATTCGGACCTTCCTATATTAAATTTCTGGCTCCGTCACTGAATGCATCTAATGTCTAACTTGGGGAAATATGTGGGAGTTCTTATGCTACAAGAACGAGTCACTAAGGCTATGAATGAAAAGCTCTCTAACATAGTGCAAGGGCAACTAGCAGGACAAAAAATGAGCCAACTTTCTATGGTCGGTAAGACTGTGTTAGTGTAATTGACTACGCCCACTATAGCCACTTGTACTATGTAGTATACGAAACTGCCCACTAAGGTATGTAGGAACATTGACGTCATTAGCAGAAAGTTCATTTAGCGGAGCTTAATGGGAAAAGTAAACTCCATTTGATGCGTTAGGACATGTATGCAAACCCAAAAAGGAACTAGACATGGAGACCAAAACCATTTTAACGCTCTTAGTTGGGCTTATCTGATGTTTCTCGATGGCTCAAATATAGTTATATAATTCAACTGAAGAATGTTATGATTAGTCCTTTGAAATAGGTTGTTTAATCCAAAAATTATGAAAATTTTATTTAATAAATATTTTTGTATAATTAAATTTGAGTTAAATTAACTCATTTTTAAAATAATAAAAATTTTAAACTATATAATATCATTAAAAAAATAGTTGCATCTGATAAAACCGAAGGGGGTAGAAGTTTCGCAAACTTTCGAATTTTACCGTGGACGTCTCTAGCACAAACGAAACAAAAGCAATAAAAAATGAAATAATAAAAAACAACGCCGAAAATTTGATAACGCAGTTCGGCACACCTTGTCTACGTTTGCGGGGCCCTCACCCAGCTTAATACTTTCACGAAAGTATAATAGATTTACCCAATGCTTTACTGAGTCAACACCTCTTAATCCTTGACACTATCTCTCAACACTTCCCTTGAAAGAATTTCACACCTAATAATACGACCGCCTCGTACTAACTTTAACAGAGGATTTTCTCAATCAATCTTTTAACGAAAGAACAATAAACAAATAATTCAAGTGATCAATCAACTAATAACAAAACAATAATACACTTGAGATAAAAGAGAAGAACCACTCTCCGAAAGGTTCAGCTCCACTGAAATAAATCTAGAAGTCGTCGCAACAATAATGGGTTGATTTACATAAATATTAACACGAAGTCATAGCTGCACCGATAACACATTCATCAACCAAATTATATACAGCCCATAAGGAAATCAATTAATAATTGTTGCTGCCCAAGATAAAGTTACTTAACAACGTAAAATCGGCACTAAGGAAAAATTCCAACACTAATGATACAACTAAGTGACGTAATTGGCGAGAAAAGATTACAACAAATATACAATCACTTAACCCAACAATCAGCACCAACGCAGTCCAAGGAGAGATGACCCATCAACACGTGTTACGTGAATCAATAAGGGACCCGTTCAACTTAAAAATCTCAAAGCTGAAAGCTCCCAACCAAAATTCCCAACAATCGTGCAGCCAACCAAAGAAAGGAAAAATGCCAGAGTTCCACACTAACACTTTTTTTTTTAGATTTGAGGAAACCCCGTAGGCGGGCCAAGCGGGCACACTTCTCTGAGGGCTCAATTGGCGCACCACCCCACAGGCGGGCTAAGCGGGCGCACCTCATCATTGAGGGCCCAACTAGTTCTCCAACTACAGGTAAAACCCCGGCTAGCTCAGGCTCTTACAAGAGAGGCTAGTATGGAATCGAACCTGGGACCAAACCGAAGCTAAATCTCGCTCTCAACCATCAAGCTACACCCCTTAAGGGCGTCCCACACTAACACCCAAAAGATAGAAACGCAGCTTCACTTAAAACAACTTAGGTTGGCGTGATCAGCATATATGTAATTTCCTTAGCCAAAAAATCAGCAACGCACGCACGTCAATCATTAACTAAGTCACGGAAGCACAAATAGGAAGCAACTATAGCTCCTACATAACCCATCAACCTCGGCTTCAGATCGTCTGTCCCACTTAGCCTGTACCTACCCTGTGCCACAATTAAACGTCGACGTTTTCGCCCAAATTTAACCAACGCTTCGTCTCAGCCTCTCAGCTTCACGCTCACCTGAAGCTGAGCCATGGAAGAGAGTCTTTATTATTGGGCTTCCCGCCTCAGTCCTTTCTTACCTCTTAATGGCATTCATTTCTCTGGAAGCTCTAGGGTTTTCTCCATCGTCATTTCTGTTTCTGTTCTCGTGATTGACGGTAAGACTCTACTTAAAGGAGCGAGTGACGAGTCCCCTGTTATATTCTTTTCCTTAGCTTTGTTCCTCTTCCGGGTTTTTGATTTTTCTATTTTGCCTGCGCTTCCTCCTTGAGGTAACGATATGTTATCTCTATATTTTCTTCTCTTTTCTCGGGTTTCTGTTTGGCTTTCGGCAAAATCGACGAGAAACTATAAGAAATTTGTAAATCAATCCGTCTACGACTGTTGAATCTCTGGATTTTATCGGTCTTTTGAGATGATTTTAACGGATTTGTTTTTGTTTTTTGGTGTAATTTTTGTTTAACAGAATCGTTGCTTTTTAGAAACAATCCTTGTATTTTAAAGTTGGAGTTGGAGATCCAAGGATCGGGTAAACATGGCGGAAGAGCATGGATGCCAAACACCGGAAACTCACCGTTGCCAGAACAACTGCGGCTTTTTCGGGAGTCCGGCGACGATGAACTTGTGCTCCCAATGTTACATGGCCTACCGACTCAAGCAACAGCAACAGGCTCCCAACAAAGCGACTCAATCGGCTTCCACGCCGTTGTCTTCGTTGCCGGCTGTCGATTCTCAGTCTGATTCTCCCGCGATCAACGTACTGGAGTTGCGGCCGTCGACATCGGAGTCATCAGGTTCGGTGGAACAAAAACCGAGCCGGTGCTTCGCGTGCGGGAAACGGGTCGGGTTGACCGAGTTTAAGTGTAGGTGTGGGACGACGTTTTGCGGGACCCACAGGTACCCGGAGAAGCACAACTGCACTTATGATTTCAAGAAGGCGGGGAGAGAGGAGATTGCGAAGGCTAATCCTCTAGTTGTATCTCAGAAACTCGAGAGGATTTGATCTCATCCGTCGATTTGATGACTCGTTGATAGATTTCGGTGGTCGACTCCGCACATGAAACCGGTGCCCACGATCAGAATCGGTGTTCGTGGCACAAGAACGAAACGGCGAAGCGATGGATAAACTTGTCTATTTTAAACTTATAATATTATAAAAGATCCTTTATATTTGCCAGGATAAGGTTGGAAATCGCATTTTCCTACTTTGTAAAAAGGTGGTTTACTTTTTTAAAAGATATTTCTTTTATCTTTCAATTATTGGTGTGTATTGTATTGGTCGCCTTTCGTAGCTTTACACATTGTTATCAAAGTGATTAAAAAAAAAAGAAAATTAATTATTAGGTTGTCATGGAATTGGCCTATTGTTCCTTGATGACATTTTCGTCATCTTTCGTTGTGCTTGATAAAGATAGGACACTGGTAGCCTTCGGTAACTTTAAATTGGTCATGTCGATATCCACAGAAAATAGCAAAAAGCATAAAAGCTTAGAGTTATTATTTTCGTGGTTTCATTTTATATGAATCAAATTATTTATATTAATGTGTAGAGGTAATATAGTTAATGGAAACTGATAATTATTAAAATAATAATTATGTAATTTAGTTCGAGATAAGAGATATGGTATATAATATAAGCTGTAATCAAATATATATATATATAAAAAGAGAGAAGAGATATTATTAGAATATTGAAATATTATTACCAAAATTAATAATACCATATTTTTTAACAATTATTTTATATTTTACATTAATATTCTTATTCTTATCATAAAATTCATTCATAATTATTTAAAAATTAAAAATTAAAAATTTATAATTCATTGAAATTTTTGAATAATTATTTATAAAATACAAATATTTTAATTATTCAATACCAAATAATTTTTTGAAAAAAATTCAAATATGATTAAAAAAAATTTCTCATTATTATTTTTAATATTTAATACAAAATATTATCATAATTATTAATTTGTTTAACATTGTAATCAATAATCTTATTAGTATTCCGATTTTCACCTTTCATTCTCATTCTCATTTTTTATTTCATTATTATTTTCTTTTTTGCTTTGTTGATTTTCTTTTTTTTTTTGTAGATATTATCTTAGTTTTCATTTGTTAATATTCCATCTTATGGGTATATTGAATATCATACTAATGATTAAAATGGAATTAATTTGGCATGGACTGTGATTATGATATAACTAAATCAGATTGACCTTTATACAATTTGCTTACTTGAAATTAACGTTGACCAAGAACAATTGGACTATTTCTTGCAAAATCCGCGTTTATATATAAAACTCCTCGTGTCTTAAGTTGAGGTTTGTTTTATAACAATCCACAAATTTAGGAATTTGCTTAATATCTAATATCTATCCTTTGAGCAGTAGGAGGTTTTAAAGACTATACATTGAAATACATAAAGACAAGGAATAATTTTTTTTAATCTCCTCTACCTTGGAGTTTCTTTGCATAACTTCGATTAACAAAAAACAAAACAAAAAAATTAAGATACGCTAACCTTATTGAACAGATTGTCGTTGTCCAAGTAAATTTAGAGTTCATCCTTGGCAGAAGATGGTGGTTCTTTGTCGCTGCCAACTCCCCGGCATTGTGGGAACTTGGTTAAACTACCCAACCACACCTCATCAGCCACGACGGAGTTGGAGTCATTGTTGCGGTGCCACGACCAGTGGGCTCTAGTCTCATCTATAATCCTCAACCTCCCATGTCCGAAGCTGGCCTCCCTGTAAAGCGAGAGTGGAGAAGCAGGTTTCTTAAACCTGTTCCAAAACAATCACAAGAAGAACATGAATATCAGTTAAAAATATCATAATCAGTTTTTATATGTAAATTAACAAGGATGTATATTACTTACTCTAGTGCCAGGCCTTCACGATTCCCTCCATCGCCAATGGTTATGTAGACTGGGCCACATGGATCAGCCTTGTTTTCATATATCCTGGTCTGCAAAGCAAATAGTAGTGGACCAATGAAGGACGAGAACGCGGCACCACAATTTAAAGACAATGTTAAGGGGACATACAAATCGCTCATAAGCATGAACATGCCCAGCAAAGACCACGTCCACTCTAGCCTTATACAACACCTCCTCCATAGCTTGTCTCATGCTTTCTCCTTCTCCTTGGTGTGCAGTATTAGTATTATACCATGGTGCATGCAACAACACAACAACCCACGGCGTCTTTTTCCTATCAATTCTGCTCAAGTCAGCGTCGAGCCATTTATACTGATCAGAGTCACCGTCGAAATCCGTGTAAGAACCAAGCATAATAACATGGGCACCGCTAACTTCAAACGAGTAGTACAAGTTTGAAGACGATCCACTCTCTTGGTACGGCATCAGCCACCGTGAATTGTAGGCTTTGAAGCCTTGCGGGATTAAAATTGGGAAGGTCTCTATCTCATGGTTACCTTCTGTCACCATCCATGGCCTTTGGCTTGCATATTGCTCCACCATTCTTCCAAATGAGTCCCACAGTGGCTGCTGGGTGTCAGCGTATGATAAATCACCTGGAAGCAAAAGTACGTCGTAGTCGTAACTGTTCACATGCTCCAATGTTGATTTGGTCCATTCTGTCTGTCCAAGATCTCCTGCGACAATTGGTTTTATTCTAGTTAGCTCTATGTCTGTTCTTCGGTTTTTCAACATTGCATAGTTAGTTGGAGCTACGTACGAAGCTTCTGCTAAAATGGACTTTTAATGTAAGGGGGTTGGTGAAATGTTACTTTATCAAGCACCTTGCTATTGTCTTCAGAAGTGGAAAATTCACATATAAAGCCAAGATTACTAACTATTCTGCTCGATTCATGTACAATCTTCTCTCATACACCTTTGAAAAGCAACCAACTGACGCTGGAAGATGCTGTCTAGAAGAATTATAGTATCACTTGGATAATCCCTATAACCAACGTCCTAATCTAATTAGACTTGTATTTCATTTTCATGCACTTAATATTAATTGCAGAACTGCTGGTTTATCTTTACATTAAAAAACTTCAAGTGATACACCTAGCTCCAAAGTTTTAGATTCAAATTCCAGTTGGGTATATTAGAACACTGGGACATGATTAAGACTTACCAACTACGGCAAATTCAATAGGAAAAATTGCAGGAGGTGTTCTGAAGGAATACTCGGGGCCATAACCTCCACAGCGATAGTAATAGGTGGTGCTTGGCTCTAATGGTCCAATCTTTACATGGTGTATTGCCCCTGAAGTATAGAAAAAGTAAGTATAGTGAGTTTGGTTTCCTTTTGACATAGAATTGTACTTCCCTGGCTGCGTTCCATATTCAACTATTGACTCCACATGCTTGTCATCTGTAACCCATGAAACTCTCATCCCATCACTACCAACCAGAGAAATGTGAACCTGAAGATAACATCAAGAAAACACGAAAGTTAATGAACATGGTATATTTATATACGGAACTTCATCAATATCCCACGTAACATCATCTCATATATATTGAAACAAATAGTTAGAGACCTGTTGAGGTTCGGCTTCGGATAGCTTATGAGGAGTGAAGATGATGTTGCGAGCAGAGTGGCGAGAGTATTCATTGTCTGATGCATGATTTTGTGCGGAAGGAACTTGATAGAAGAAGAAGAAGAAGAAGAGTACGAGTAAATGAAGCGAGGACGGAAACAAGTTCATCATTTTCAGATGTTCCCGAGTAAAATGAAGAAGATGTGAGATCTGTAGCAGCTATCTTGTTGAAATGGATTTAAAAGGGTTTCAGAGAATTTGATATATACATATAAAACTTGAAGTAGAATTGCGTATTGGTTCATGTAGAAAAGTCAATTGCTAATATTTTGGGTTTAGAAAAGATATATGCTTACATCAAATGACAGGGCACTTCCTCTGGCTTATTTGGCTCCGTTGATAGTCTCTTCTACGGCATCTCTAGTCAGCTTTTCACGTCTAGAATGCACATTAATTATCACACCTATACATGAATGATGAAACTATCCGGCCAAGTTCCGTGTCCAGATATAATTACAGGAACAAGTACTATTGATTATAGACCACATAAACAAGATGTGGACACTGATGTGAAGTGGCTCTAAGGTGAACGCCACGTATGTCAGCTTGGAAGTATCTCATTTGCCAACGCAATGTCACCACGTTTTCTCTCACCTTGGAAAAAGATGGACCTGTAATTTTCACTTGCAAGGACATCGGGTTGCATAAAGAGTAATGTTTAGTTTAGTGGGAATATAAAAATTTAGCAAAACCTTAACAAATGTTTAATTAGTTGGCAGAGTTTTCATGTACTCCTTTCGATTAATAATAAGTGTCGTTTTATATATATTTTAATTATTTAAAATAAGTATTATTCTTGACTTTGTATGCATGTTTATAATTTTACTTCCAAAATTAACCTTTAATTTCTCTCAAATCTTAATTACATAGATTATACAGATTATATTTTCAAGGCACTTTAACATGTAATTAACAAGGGTATATCAGACATTTCATTAACTTTCTTAATAAGTGTGCATTCCTCTAAAACGATTCTTATTATGAATCAAAGGGAGTAATAAAAAGAATATTTCATCTAGTAGACGACGCTGCATAAAGAGTAATTATGTGAAGGGCAACTTAATTACAACTCACACGTAACTCTATTATTGTTTTTGCAATTTTCTAGCCAAGTTACCAAGAGCCAACATATTGGAATAGCTAATCAACTACTCCAGTGAAATTTCGTTGTTAATTGGGACAAAGTCATGATTAGCAAATTATCTGTGAATCCACTGTTGAGACATTGAAACAAATTGATATCTGAGAGGAACAATGAACATCCTGAATCTGTCTCGATCAGAATTATTAAACTACACAAACAAGCCTTGTTGTTTCTATGATAGGTAGTGGTGGCCAACTAGGCTTCCTTCAAGTTGTCATGTCTTTGCCAAATTATGTTATTTTATGAAAGTAGATTCCTAGAGAATATCTACAACAACTAACTTGTTCTCATAATTAAACTCCTTTGAAACTCTAGCTTCTCTATATTTTTGGTTGTTGTGACAAAAATAAGATAGAAAAAACTAGTCGTCCAAGGAAACCTAACTTATAACAAAGGCACTGAAACGTGGGTCACATTAATTCGTCCCCCAAAAATCTATGGTTATGTACTCCAAACTTTGAATTTTTTGTTACCCTTTCGTGTTATATTAGGTTCATCACCGTCCATGTAAATGTGATATATTAATTCTTAGGATGAGTCAAACACAAAAGCTTGAAGAAGACGGAGAAGAAAAAAATGCAAGCAAAAATGATCACAGCTTAGTTGATTCAAATCAATTGATAATTTGTAGTATATATGTAGTACAAGGTCAAGAGCTGGTAGATTTGTTTCTGTATGTGTTTTTTTTTATAATTGTTTCTGTATGTGTTTCACATATTTGAAAAATGGTTATTCCATATTTTAGATAATAAAGAACTATATTGTATCTCACAAAATACTGGTCTAATTCTATAAAACTACAGGTATTTAGATAATAAAGAACTATATTGTATCTCACAAAGTACTGGTCTAATTCTATAAAACTACAGGTAACCAGGACATGAATAGGGGAGTCTAGGAAATTAAGATATATAATTAACTAGTTGAGACTCAAGATTAATAACGGGATTTGATAATTGAGCAATATATACTTAAGATTGCTAAGATTTCGATTGTTAAGAAGTAGTTGAAAGTCGCAGAAAATCAGCATAGTGTTAATGGTGCTGGGATCATACTTTCTTTGATTCTAATTAATCAACAAGTTCTGGGGTTAGCCTTTACTTTTAGAACAAGTTAGACCATTAATGCTACAAGCAGCCAATTGATGCAAGTCTAATTAATAAGCCTCATATATGAACTTCCTTATCCTTAATATTATCTTGTTTTCTAACAATAACAAAATGTTTATTGAATAAATAATTAAACTTATCAATAAGTCAAATCTACTGTGATATTATACTAAAACGTCATCAAAGAACAAGCATATACTGCAGCACGCATATAATTTTGTAATACCTTGTTATATGAAATGAAAAATGCAGCAAAGCATAATTTACATATCTTAATAAGTTGAACATTGCATTTAAACCCATTTATTAAAGGACATCCTCATTCTTTAGTTTAAACAATAACGTGTTGTATACTTAATAACATAGTTTTAGAATGTGTTCAGAAAAATAAAAGTCTTGACATTTACTTGTCAAATTTGGGTGGCAAATGGTGATATCACAAAAACAAAGTTTGTACACTGCAGCCAAATTTCACTTCTAAATTTTTAACGCGACAGTAAGCATGCCAAGGAGATGAAGAATTGGATGAAGATAACAGGATACTGTACCAGTGTTAGACTTCTGCAGTTGAAGCTGAAGTTTTTTCGAGATGATGCTGCATTGAATGGAAATAGCTGCTACAACTTCAGGTAATACTGGCCTCCAAGTTCTAAATGAAGCGAAAGGTTTGCCTCTAAGCCACTTGAGGAATAGGATAAACAAGTGCAAGTCTAATCCAAGAATTGTAAAATAAAAATTATCTTAAAGATAATAAATTTTATTGAAAGAGATTTGTGCTGATTCCCTTCAAAAGTTGTCTACGTACATAAATCTTAGTTCATCTAAGGAAGAGTTTCAATTTTCTCATTACACTGGTATAGTTTCCTCATTTGCTAACAAGAGAGAAGAGAATTTCCAAGTCCAAAACCAAATTATGATGAAGCTATTTTGTACAGGAACTAATAAGTTCATACTATTGAATTAATCATCCTCATTACATATTATATGTGAGGTCTATCAGAAATAGCCTCTTTTCTAGATAGGGGTAAGATTGTGTACTATCGGACTCTCCAGATCCTGCAATTCAGTGAGACTTCGACTGAGTGTTGATGACGACGGTGACGACTATTCAATTAACCATCAGTTGCCTTTTGAACTATATGTAACTCTTTTGGAAGCTTTTTGCAACAATTTTTTGATTTTCAAAAAATTCAAAATTTTTACTTTTTATCATTATATTCCCTTTCTAATAATAATTTTATCTTCCTTTCTTTATTTTATCTTTTATTATTGCCTTATTTATTTTCTATTTAGAAATTTTCATTTTTTGTCATTATTTATGTATTACGTAACCAAGATACAAAATTAATTTTTTTAATATTTAAAAATAACATATCATATTTATATAAAAATTAATTTAATATGATAAGAAGAGATAAAATATTAGCTTACTAAAACATAAAAAATAATGACTTATACCATAGAGATCCGTCTGTAAAAACTAGGAAGGCAAAATGAGATGAAGATAAATATTTTTAGTAATGCAAGTCACCAAAAAAACAATAATTAATGAATTACTTAAAAGATATATTCTTATACCCAAAAACTTGAAATATTTAAGTCATTAATATAAAAAAATGTTTGAGGTCGAGTGATCACTTCTTTATAAGGATCATTTAAGGTACAAAGCTTTCTGAAATAAGGGCTGCAAGATTTGACCCACGTTATGAATGTATTTATAATAAATTAATAAGCGTTAAACTCTTTTTGAAAATTTTTTAATTTGGTATTTAATATTTTTAATTTAATTATAAAGCTTTTAAAAGTTATTTAATTTCAAAATTATTTTTATTAATATAGTTAATAAAGTAATGGACATCTTGACCTCTTACATGATTATTTAAGGTTGAATTACGTTAATACTAACAAGTTTAATTTAACTTTTAATCTCAATTTTGTTTGTCATCCTCATGTATTTTTATTTTTATTATCTCTCTGCAATGCTCTCCGTCCACTCACGGTCCAAATTTATATGCTAACGATGATACACCATGTTCAGCTTACCACATTAAGATTCAGATAATCAAAATGTTTGTCCAATCTTACGTTTCAAAAAAAATATTTCTTTTTGTTTTGAAACTCAGGTTAATTTCTACCAATAATAATAAATTCACCTTGAGTACTATTATCTAAGTGAATAGAATATGAACAATTGTCCTGAAAAATTACACCAGATAAATTCTTAGGATAGACTGGATGTTGGACCCCGATTTCTTTTCTTAGTAAATAAGCCTGTTCATTTTATTTTGAGGTTTAGTTTGATAATTTTCTTTTGGTTAGAGTTAATTGAGGGTTTTAATTGCTTAGGTTAAGAATATTAAATGGAAGGATTGGATTAAATTGGAGTTTTGATAAATTATTAGGATTGGACCATTATATTAGAATTTGGAGGGAAACATTAGAAATTGATCAATTGATGAAGTGTTGGGTGAGTTAACATTTAATTGGGTTAAGTTAGAAGTAAGTTAAGTTAGTTAAGTGGGCTTAAGTAAAGGAAAGGGCTTAAAGCCTTATAAGAATAGCCAAGGGCATTTTGGGTAAGTCCCTTTAAGTGAAGGGCATTTTGGGTAGTTCAAGGAGGTGTATAAAAGAGCAAAAATAGAAGAGAGGAGGAGGAAGTGTCGTGAAAGAGGAAGAGAGGAGAGAAATTGCGTGAATGAGAAGAAGAGAAGAAGAAAAGAAGAGAAAGGAAGGAGAAAATCCAAGGGAAAAGAGAAGATTTTCGTGGAAAAGGAAGAGAATCAAGCTTTCTAAGGTAAATCCATCATCTTCTTCATGCTTTGGTTAGGGTTGGTTGTGGTTTGTGAATAGTGGAATTCTAGAAAGAGAAAGCTTAGTGAAGAAGATGATGAATAGTAAAATCCATAGGGCTTTTGGGTTTTTAAGGTAGGGTTAGAGATTTCTAACCTATTGGAACCATGGATGGGTTAGATTAAGGTTTGATTAGGGTTTTGATGATTTTGGGAAGATTTGGGGATTTTCCATTTGGATTAAAATTGATGGAAATTGCTTGTGTTTTAGGCACTCAAGAGCCTAACTAAGGACAAGGAGAAGGAAGCCTTTGAGTTTGGATTCCTCAAGTGTTAAGGTGGGTAAATCCTTTATAGTTTTTGGTGATATTGAGCAACTTGCTTGTATGTATATTATATGTTAGATGACTTGCTTGAACTTGTTATTGTGTTAAGATAATATATGCCATTATGATGAAACTATAGAAATGTGCCTATGCCATGTTATACATTGTTTAATGCTTGGCATTTTGATATAATTGTATGTCATTTGGATGAAGCAAATGAAATTTGATTATGATTTATACTGTTGTGATGAAACAATTGAATTATGTTATGATATGTCATGCAATTACAAATGCTTGACGTTTGGATATGATTATCATGCCATTAAATTGTATTATGGCGTTTTGTATATGAATGGATGATTGAACCATGGAATTGAGTGTGTTTTGGGCAAAATGTTTGTGTGTATGCTATGTGTGAAATGATTTGCTTAAAATGTTTGCTATGTTGACATGATGTTTATCAAATTGATGGAATCAATGAAATTGTGATTAT
Source organism: Erythroxylum squamatum (assembly GCA_025629845.1). Lineage (NCBI taxonomy): Eukaryota > Viridiplantae > Streptophyta > Magnoliopsida > Malpighiales > Erythroxylaceae > Erythroxylum > Erythroxylum squamatum. The sequence goes on along the minus strand of JAOTBA010000004.1, from coordinate 23,569,679 downwards.
TTCATGTCATGCATTGTGTAATGCTTGACATTTCGATATGTTTGTTATGCCATTGAGCTAAACCATGGCATTTTGTATAAGAAGGGAACGAGAGTATGAACAAGTGATTTGTGCCTATGTCATGTGATACTTGACATTGTGTTGTGAATCATGGCATTTTTGTCTATGAATGATCGAATTAAGCATTGAATTGAATTATGTGCTTTGTGTGGGCGAGAGTGGAACCGTTTCGAGTCACGTGCACGTTGACGACC
>JAOTBA010000004.1:23527519-23546266 GCA_025629845.1 Erythroxylum squamatum | reverse complement strand
AATGAGGTCAAGATCAACACTGTTCTTGCGGTTAAGGCCGGCCAAGTCATACCAATTGATGGTGTTGTTGTTGATGGGAAATGTGAAATTGATGAGAAGACTTTAACGGGAGAGTCAACCTTAATGATATACTGCCACTTCTTTGGTGCTGAATTCTTTTTTCATCCTCTGATCAGTTTTAGTTTAGATGAAGCATCGTGAAGAAATGTCACATAAGGTTGGTTCCATCTACTCTGTTTTTATATATGTGAAATTCGACCCATGATGGCAGTGGCTGTAAAATGTTGCCTTTTGGTGCTTCTGGTTATGTGTCCATTTGGAGTCTGATGGTGTTTAAAAACATTATAGCTTGTTTTGTATAAATGCCTTGCATGTGGGATCAATGTTGTGGATGTTCCATTTATATTCTGGAGGGATTTTTGTTGTTTATTAAGTAGCGTGAGTTGAAGGTTTTGAAGTCAATATGTCATTTTATTGATTGATGTGTTCCTTTGTTGAGTGGTAGACACAGTTGTCTACTTGTTTATCTTGTTAAAGTAAATTCTTTGCAAATTTAGCCTTATAAATTGTTTTAGGTCATTTCAATTGGAATGAAAAAGAATTAATCAACGAAAAACTACCGAGAAGGAATGAATTTCTTATGATGTTGATTTAGGGGGACTTAGTTAGAATGATTAGTTACTGCATGAATCGACACAGAGTGTTATCTTTATTTTGGGTTGTTTAACATATTTGGTAGAAAAAAGTCAATCTATAACAAAATCGATAATTCACAATAATTTATTTCTATGTGCAGTGGTGCTGTAGATGTTGCACTGATCGAGTATGCAAAGCTGACCGGTCAACCTTTTAGAGTCTTCAACCTGGACACAGGGAGGTTGAACCCTGAGAGAAGCATTATGGCATCCGCATTGAGTACATGTTTCCTGATGCTGTTGAAGTTCAAGCTTTGGTGAGGAGCAAGGGCCTTTTCTCATTCTATGAAAATAGGCACCGGGAATATGAGAGAAGAGTCCTGTCTCTGTGACGTTTTTAATATGATTTTCAAAACAATAGAAAAATTAATAAAAATAATAAAAATGTCACAGAAGACATTCGATTCCTTCACATTCTGTGACGTTTTAAAAACGTCGTGAAATGTTAGACAATCCGCGACGTTTTTAAAAAACGTTGCGGATTGTCTAAACTTTTAGTGACGTTTTTAAAAACGTCGCGGAATGTCGGCATTTTTCGCGGAAAACTTTTTCCTACACCACATTCCACGACGTTTTTTGTGACGTTTTTAAAACGTCGCAAAAAGGCTTGTTTTCTTATAGTGTGATTCATTGTCGTATGCAAGCTGCCTCTAACCTCGAGTAGGAACAATTCTTTAAATAGGGGGCCTTAGGGCTCGTTGTTTCCTAACACAATCTTCATCATCTTTTCTATCGCTATTGGCAAAAGAGTTAACAAAACTGAGCCGCTTAAAGATCTCCCTGAAATGTACCTCCCTACAATTTTCCAACCATTGGATAATTCGATGCTTTGTCTCTTTTTATGCCTCCCCTTGTTACTCTAACCTAGGGTTATCTGTAATGTGATTTGTGTTTCTCTTTTAGAGAAAGCTGAAAGTCTAATACAATGTTTAAAAGGGTTATTTATAAGCTTGATAAAGTAATCCTAATCTTAAAGAAAAAAAACCAAAAACAAGTAGAATACTTATAAAAATAAAAAACCAAAGCAAGTAGAAAACTTATAAAAATAGAAAACCAACTCAAATAAAAAACTTATGATAATAAGAAATATATTTTAGTAGACGATCTATGCTAGAGAGTACCTTGATGGAGTCCAGATCTTCTGTCCAATATTACTCTGTCTTATTCTGTCTCATAGAATTTCAGCCATTTATTTTGCGGGACCTACGCGGGCCCCATGCAAGACTTACATAAATAAATGGCTGGAATTTATTGGACACAATAAGACATCATAATATTGGACAGAAGATCTGAACTCCACTTGGTGTCCATTCCATACTTGGTGTCCATTCCATACCTATGGCAGCTAGAGTACGCTCAAGTAGTGCCATCTTGCTATATATGGAAAACAGATTAGCTTTGTCTTTGTAGATATGGTATCGAAATGACGCTTCTGGGACCAAGCTGGCGAGAAGCTGGGGATTTAGGACGGAGGAATTAGAAGACAAGGAGTAGACACTACAAATGGTTGCAACACTAGATCCTGGTTATCAAAATTCGTGAGATTCGGACTAAATTAGCAATAGATGCTGATACAAGAGAAAGATACAGAAGTTACTTCTTTTTCTTCTGAGAAAGCATATTTTTAAATCAATTTTATGGTGCTAGTGAAAAATTTCAATATGATATGAAAAGTTGAACTGGTGAGAACTCTACATATCAACCCGGAAGTACTGGATGCAACTAAGGTGGCATTTTTATAACGATGACGAGGAATTTCACGAAGCAAAAGTGGTGAAAATATTCACATAGTTTTGTAGAAAGTGCGAGTTGATCCCTTGGTGTCTTGGCTTCCAAAGCTTTATACGCTGTAGTAGGTGATCTAACTGAAATGGAATCAATGGCGTCAGTGCAGTAACATGATGGCAAAGCCATTGGCTTCATGTCGTTTTAATTGTTAGGTCTGTGACTCTGTGATCTACAATTATTTTGAGGAACTTATGATGAATTATATCAACCACATCCTAATTAGAAGGGTTATTTCGAAGGAGAATTTCATTGTAGAATAAATGAGTTAGCGAAACAAATGTATTAACTAAAGATAAATGGTCTTTTATTTTGCAATACTCATGATTATATTATAGGAAATTACGTTCAAAATGAAGATCTGCCCGCATGACAGTAAAGCCACTTAATATTTTTTCGTTACTGAGAAACCCTTTTTAATTTTTAAATTTTTGGGTTCACATTACAGCGTATCTTTTACGCTAAAATTTACTCCATGTGCTTAGTGACGTATGCTTGACACGCAAGTGAGAGTAGGCCAATAACAAAAATTCTTCTTGGCGGTGCCGGCTAACCATTGAAGGGCAAATGTCGCAATCTGATGCGTCAAGTGAGATCCTTCGCTTTGACTAAATCCAAGAAGCCACGAAGTGACAAAAATGTGGTGTTGGTGGACATTTGCAGCCTTTTTAACTATAATTCGTTGAAGCGGGTCGCAAAAAGAAAATAACCCGAATCGGACGTCGAATCGAAAATTTTATAAATTGGTTACCGATTCGATCGGAAGTCGAATCAGTGTGATATTATAATTACGCAATAATTATATTTAATTATATATAATATTAATAATATTAAAAAATAAAAAATATATCAAATAATATAAATTTCTATACTTTTGTTAGATTTCTAGAGAAAACGTGGGTTTTACTTTTGAAAGAATCAAAAAACGCATCAGCATTTTAGGAAAAAAAACAAAATTAAAAAATTAAAAAATTCAACGAACCAGTAGCCAACCGATTCGACCAGTCCCGGTTAACCGGTCATTTGACCGATTTTCACCGGTTCGCACTGGTTCAATTAGAGACTAGTTTTTAGGAATCATCCGAACCGGATAGCTTACCGGTCACTGGTCGAACCGGCCGATCCAGTCCGGATTTCAAAACTATAGTCTAAACGTTTCGTAGTAAGTAATAAGAAAGGAATGTTTTGGTGAAGAAGTACAGTTGCTTTTCCATTGAAATTCTTAGCTGAGAAGAGCAGTTAAGATAATGAATCAGACACAAAAAGGAGCAATGAACATAGGAAGGGGACCTCTGCATTGTTTCAACTACTAAATCTTCAAAGTTAGGAACATAGAAGAGGATCCTGTGAAGCTCCAAATGTTCAAAGAAAAAGTGCATAAAGCACAGTGGCTTGTATTGTGCATGAAAATGACATGCACTATCCCCCCGGTTGCACCAGAAAATAATATAAAATATTAAATGGCTTCTTAGTTTCAAGCACTTGCCCACATAGGTCACCTTGTCATAATTACTGGACATACTTCATTATCATGATCGGTTAAGGGCTGCATTCATCAGGCTGACATATAATTACAACATTATAACCAAATCGTAACGGAAATAAGAGAAGTAAAAGAATCCATTTTGAAATGGCTCTTCCTCACCAAGTTTGCTTTCCTTGAATACTTTTGCAAGGCATCATCTAATTATAAGAATTGAGAGCTAAAATTTGTGTAGTTCTGGCTTTATCTCTTCGAAAAGGAAAACATAATTCGTTGATAAGTGATATATGGGACCGACCACTCCCACCATCTCACCTATCTTGGTTTTTTTTTTTTCAAGATGAACAAATATCATAATAGACTTTTAACCATCTCGCAAAACAAAATCATATTCATTCAATTTGGTTTCTATCTTACCATTTTTGAAGGAGTAGGATTTATATATTATAATATTTTGTTTTTGTTTTTAATTTTAATTTTAATTTTTAAATAATTATATTCATATTTTTATTATTGATAATAATTAAATATTAATATAATTTATAGATAAATAAATTATCTTATTTTTAATCTCTTGTATAATATTCAATAGTAAATATATAATTAAATAAGTAAAAAATTTGTAGCTTTTGTAAGCTTTTATTATTTTTAATTACTAAAACTAATGTCATTATTTAGAATTAAATATTTGATATATAAAATTATTCTATAAAAATATTTTAAAAATTAAAAATTTATCTATCTTAAAGATATTTTAAATTTAAAATATATTCAATAATTATATATCTTGAAATTTTAATTAATTATAAAATTGATATAAATTAAATAATAATTATTTTTATTCTTATTAGTAAATAATATTGACAATTAAATAATATATAATTAATAGCAAATCGGATTATAAAAATAAAAACATATTTTATAATTTTCATAAATTAAAAAACATAAAGTTAATTTTTTTATTGAATTTAAAAATAAAAAAGAAGGCACCATTTGGTTCCACTTCTATTTTTCTATTATGATTTTTAGTTTTTTTGAGTTTCTATTTTTCAAATAAAACAAAAACGTGTTTGGATATTAATGTCAATATAGTTATATTTTTATTATTTATGATAATTAATTATTGGATAAAACTTAAAGATAAATTATTTTTAACCTATTATACTTATTTTAATCTCTTATATAATATATATTAATAAATTTTCAATAAAAATTATTTTATTTTATGAAAATAAAATATTTATAAAATAATTTTATTTTATGAAAATAAAATATTTATAAAATAATTTTATTTATAAATTAGTAATTATTTTAAATACATTTTAATTATCAAATCAAAATTTTTCTGAAAATTTTATATTTTGAAGACATCTTAATTTTAATTATATTTATTAATTATTATTAATTTAATTTAAAATTAAATAGAAATATTATATTATATTAAATTAACTTATTCAAAATTTAACTTAATTAAATATAATATAAAATTAAATTATTCATAATATTGATTAATAGTTAATATATTAAATAATTAAATAATATATATTTATTAGATAGTAAATCAAAATTATAAAAGGAAAATAAAAATAATTTTTTTTTATTTTTATAAATTTTGAAAACATTTAGAAATTAAAACTAAAAATAGAAACTAAAAACTCAAACAAATAAATTTTTTACAAAATTTTAAAATAAAATTTAAAATATTTAAAAACGCAAGAAATTACAACAATAAAATATCTATATATATTACAATGATTTTAAAACCGGACCTAACTAACTTGTCATTCTGATATTTTTTGTCCGATTTGTGTTTATGACTCTTATAAGAAAACAAATAGAAAACATAATAATGGAGAATGAGGAAAACTGTGACACTATCACATGCTCAGGTTTACGTATTATATATAGTGAAGTGTACAATACAGTAGTACAAATGAATCATAACGATGTAACAAAAAATATACACATCTAACAGTAAAGGGGAGAGAGAAGAATATTTGTACATAAAGAAATGATGAATAGTGTAAATCGATTATGTTCTAACATTCCCCCTCAAACGAAGGGTGTAATAGACAACCCAATTTTGTTCCTTAAATATAGAAACTGAGAGTGTGTCAATGCTTTGGTTAAGCAATCAGCTACTTGATGAGAGGAGGAAATGTATCGGACGTCGATGAAGCCAGACAAAACTAGATCTTGGATAAAATGAACATCAATCTCTATATGTTTATTGCGAGCATGTTGGACTGGATTTGTTGCTCGTGCTCCTGCACTCATATTATCACACCATAGTATAGAAGGTTGTCGGAGGAGAAAACCAAGTTTAGATAGCAGTGAACTTAACCATTTAACCTCAGCAACGCCATCAGCTAATGCCCTATATTCAGATTCTGTACTTGACCGAGAGACTACTCGTTGTTTCCGTGAAGACCATGACACTAATGTGCTTCCAAGATACACACATAATCCTGCCATTGATCTCTGATTATCTATATCTATAGCCCAATCTACATCGGTGTAAGCCATCAACTGAAGTGAGGAGAATGGCTTTAGATGAAGTCCATAATGATAAATGCCTTTAAGATAACGTAAGGTACGTTTAACTGCTTGAGAATGGATGATTGTTGAGTAAGATAAGAATTGACTGAGTTTATTCACCGAAAATGCTATATCTGGAAGAGTAGTCGTTAAATATTAAAGAGAACCTATAGTTTGTTGATACATGGCAGGATTTGACATGGGTTCTCCTTCAGTTGAAGAGAATTGTCAACCAGCAACCATTGGAGTAGATATAAAAGCACAATCCAGCATATTAAATTTCTTTAATAGGTCAAGAATATATTTACCTTAATTCATGTACATGCCTGAGCTATCTCTGTGGATTTCTAGTCCAAGGAAATAATATAAAGGTCCTAAATCCTTGAGAGAAAAGAGTGCATTCAGTCTTTGTAAAAAAGATTTTAGGTAGGCAGTATTATTACCAGTGATCAGAATATCATCGACATAGATCAAGAAAAACACAATGAGGTTATCTGTGCGAAGCAAGAATAGAGAGACATCACTCCTAGCATTTTTAAAACCCCATTGCAGTAAGGTGATCTGTAGGCGATCAAACCAGGCTCGAGGTGCCTGTCTTAAGCTATAAATGGCTTTAACTAACTTACACACATGATTAGGTCGTTGTTGATCAAGGAAGCCTTCTGCAACCATCCGAGCTTTGTGTTTTAGGATAGAACCATCGGCTTTAAACTTGGTTTTGAATACCCATCTACAGTCAATAAGTTGCTGTGTACTGTTGTAAGGAACCAAGATCCATGTTTTGTTTCGTTGTAAAGCATCAAATTCATCCTCCATTGCTTGCCGCCAGTGAGAAGATGCAAGTGCATCTTGAACTGAAAATGGTTCAGCTATTCGTGATAAGGAAATTGGGTCTTCTGTATGAAGAAGTCCAGTGAAAGGATATTTAGGCTTAAAAATCCCATCCTTGGCCCTTGTTGTCATTGGATGTTGATTGAGTTGGTAGGATGGAGATACTGGATTTTTTGAAGGAGGCAGACTATCAGATCTGTTTGTGGAGGAGAGATTGGTTGAGTTTAGATAGGTGAAATGTCCCGAGGTAGAGAGTGGTTTCTAGATGAAGCATGAACAGGTGAGGTTTTAAGGGCATTCGGTTCTTGTCTTTGAGGCAAGGTAGAGAACACTGACACGTTTGAATTGTGGAATAAGAGAGGTATTCCACCATCTGTTTCGGACATGTTAACTTTCTGATGCAAGAAACCTGTGGCAAAAGGAAACATAAATGGATCAAATACAACATGTCTTGAGATAAAAATTTTCCCAGAAGCACTTATGCATTTATGGATAGGCATTTTTGAATATGAAATTGAACCTTGTGTTGATTGTATGGTTTTAAACATGGGTAGCAAGCATATCCAAAAGGTTGCACAGTCTTGTAGTTTGGTTGTGTTTTGAACAATTTGTACAATGGTGAAGCTCCTTGTAAGACCGAAGTGGAGAGCCTGTTGATTAGAAAAATAGTAGCTTGAAAAGCATCAACCTAATAAATTAATGGCATTCTTGCTTGTGCTAACAGAGTCAAGCCCGTTTTTACTATATGTCTGTATTTTCTTTCAGCTCTTCCATTTTGAGAGGAAGTATACGGACAAGTAAATCTGAGATGAATTCCCGCAACTTGTGCAATAGGTATGAGAGGTTTATATTCTGAACCATTGTCACACTAAATAGCTTTAATGCTTGTATTGAATTGATTTTCAACCAGGGCTCGAAAATGATTAAACGCACTAACAGTCTCACCATTATGTTTTAATGGGTAAAACCAAGTGTACCGACTAAAATCATTCAAGAAATGAATATAGTACCAATGACCATATGAGGATTGAATAGGGGAGGGTCCCCATAAACTAGTATGGATCAGTTCTAGAGGTGCAGAAGCATGTGAATTAGAATGAGGGAAAGGTAACTATTTCGATTTTCCAAATTGACAAGCCTCACATACATATTTTTCATTCACTGAAAGATTCACATTACTGTTTTTCAGAATTTGTTTCATAATTCTATGACTTGGATGTCCTAGCTTGTGATGCCAGTTGATGAAATCATCTTCTGTGTTGGTGAGTTGTGCAACATGAACCTGAGGCTGAGGCTTAATCTCACTGCTCATGGGATACATTCCTTGCTTGGGTGTCCCTTGCATCAATAGTCATCCCGTTACCTTGTCCTTCACAGTGCAACCAAGATTAGTGAACTGAATATCAATGCAGTTATCTTCAACAAGTTTGTTCACGCTCATAAGATTTTTAGTAGCATTAGGAACAAATAATACATCCTTAAGAAGAAGTTTTGAGTGGTAATGAGGACAAGAAATAGAAGTAGATCTTATACCCATGATATGATTCTTTTCTCCTGTAACTGTAAGAAGATGAGACTTACTCATTGGAGTGACATGTTCAAGATGTTCAGACTGAGGAGTCATATGGAAGTTGGCTCCACTGTCCATGTACCAATTGGGATCAGATACTGAGTAGGGAGATGCATAAAGAGCTTGTGGAGAGTATCTTTCAAAATTGCGATTATATCCAGATGGTGGTTGAAAACTAGATGGTGGTGGTGTTTGAAAAGAACAATCATACATGTGATAACAATTTGCTACTACATGACCTGGAAGATGGAAAAGATGGCAGAATGGACGGTTTCCATTTCTGCTTCCCCAGCGATGTCTATGGGAACGACCACCATGCGGACCACGAGGGCTATGCCAGCCAGCTCTTCCAGATCCTGGTTCAAAAGAGCAACGTTTGGCATTGGATCGGGCATCTTCATGTTGTGCAATATGAGCAGTAGGTTGAATGGTCAATGATGAAAATTGGTTGAGTTATTCCAGACGACTTTCAAAGGCCAGCAAAGAAGCTTGTGCTTCAACCCAAGTGAGGTTAGGTTAGTCCACTAGTTTTACAACTATTGCATTGTTTTTAGTATCGAGTCCATTCAAGGTATGAAGAATAAGGTCTTTAGTGTTTACAGATGCACTGACAAGAGCAAGTTGATCTGCAGTGTTCTTCATTTTGGTTAGGTATTCTTCCATTTTCATACCATTTTTACGAGTTTGATGAAGCTCCGTCTTGTAAATCATTATACGAGCTTTAGTTGAAGTGCACGAGAGTGCATGAGCTCCTCTCTATAGTTCCTGAGCTGTCCGACAATGGAGAAGCTGAGCACCGATGTCTTGAGTCATGGTGTTTCTCAGCCATCCTACGAGCAAACGATCAATAGAATACCAATCTTCAAAGGTAGGATTTACTTTGGTCCCTGCACCATTAGGGATGAGACGAGGTGGAATACTCGTCGTGCTATCAATGTGAGATTCCTGTTTGTTACCTTCAATTAGAGGTAGTACCACGGATTCCCAAACCAAATAGTTGCTACGATCCAGCTTAATTGCAGTGATTTGGTTGGAGGAGCTAAACAAGGTGTAGTTTTTGGAGTTGAAGAAGAGGACCCAACAGAGTCGGAAGTTGCAGAGGAAAACGACATGGTGAAGAGGACGCTCTGATACCAAGATAGAAAATACAACAATGGAGAATGAGGAAAACTGAGACAGTATCACATGCTCAGGTTTACGTATTATATACAGTGAAGTGTACGATACAGTAGTACAAATGAATCATAACGATGTAACAGAAAATATACACGTCTGACAGTAAAGGGGAGAGAGAAGAATATTTGTACATAAAGAAATGATGAATAGTGTAAATAGGTTATGTTCTAACAAAAACCTAACGAAGTACTACTTTCTTAAACTTTGAAGAATCAAATTTTTAAAAAATGAATAATACAAAAAGAGAGAAAATATCAGTATGCTTGTTATAAACTTGGAGAAGACGAAGAATGCAGAGAAAGTAAGAGGTAGATAAGAGCAAGAGTCGTCGCATAGAATCAATTGAGTTAGCTTTTGATTAAGTAATTCTCTCTATGTCAATATCAGTGTTCATGGGTGACAATTCCGCCATATCTAGTCTTTGAACTTTTTTGTGTTTGCTTTGGAAGCAAGATAGAGTAGAACTTTGTAGAACATTAGAACTTGTAAAAAGTAAAAACAGATAGAGTTGTAGATGTTTAAACATCTATTCATGTATTGATTAGACAATTCATAAGAAAGAGTATATATAGTTTTACATTTATTAGTTTTCTCAGAAATCTACTCATCTATTAATTAGTCAATTAATTCACACTTCTTTCCATGATTCTTCATTAGCCTTAATAACCTTTTTCATATATTTTTGACTTTTCAATAAATTTATTGTTTTTTTTTCAAGTCTGCCACACAATCTAATTAATATATTATATTTTTCAAAATTTATGTTATTTGTTTATCTCTTTATATTTTAATTAAAAATTTTGTTTTAAAATATTATTATAAAAAAGGAATTACTATTTTTATCCTTGAAAAATATTAAATTTGTTTAATCTCATTAATGAGTTATCTTTGTCAAAATTTAGGTTCTTTATTTATCTCTTTATACTTTAATTGAAAATTTTAAAATTATTATTGTTAAAAACTAATTACTATTTTATTATGAATTTGTTTAATGAATTGAATTATTAATTAATTTATATAAGTAATTTTTCTTAAGATCATTTAAGAATGTATTAAAGAATAATGTTTAAACTATAAAGAAGTATGTTTTAAAAAGAACATTCAAAAATAAGTAAAAATAAAGTCATTTCTATTATCTTTCATCATCATCATCATCATCACACCCAGTCTGAAGTTCCACAGTGAAGCGGGGTCTGGAAAAGTCTAATAGTACGCAGCCTTACTCCTACATAGTAGATAGGTTGTTTCTGGTAGACTCACTTGCTGATATGACAGGAAAAAATAGTGATGCAGGTTTACAAAATAAATAAGTAAAAACTGGCACGCAGAAAATTAAAGTAAATACAATGACAATACAATACATAAGGACATACCTAATGGTTAACTCGATTTGCTAGTACCTTACACCCTGTAAAGACCGGCTCTTTCAGTCGCTAGTCACTCTAGGAGTCTTTACTGAGCGACCTGCTTGCGAAGGCATAAAGGACATTGGGTTGGACTTCCTATGCGATAAGTATGAGGCGCGAGGACTCTAAAGGGTGTCGTTTACCCTTATCCTATCGCGCCAGACTTTCCTAATTATAGCAACTGCCTCAGTGAGGGCCAACTCTGACATATCGTTCTTGACCACTTCCCTCCAGGTCTTGTAAGGCCTTCCTTTCCTCCTCTTGTAGCCACTAAGGTTTATTATCTCACAGCGTCATACCAGAGCATCATAGGGCATCTTGCGCACATGCCCAAACCACCTAAGCCTTTTCTCTCTCGACTTGTCCACAATACTAGCCACTTGTAGTTTGTCTCTCACTACCCTATTTTGTACCCTATCTCTTATGGTAATGTCACACATCCACCTAAGCATATGCATTTCTGCTACCAACAACTGTTGTGTATGTCTAGATTTAGTAGGCTATCACTCTGCCCCATATAACATGGTTGGCCGAATCACCATTTTATAGAACTTCCCTTTGAGTTTTACAAGGACCTTTTTATCACATAAAGCACCTGATGTACTCTGCCATTTGACCCACCTAGATCTAATACGATGCAATATATTGTCATCGATATTATCATCTCTCTGAATGATGGATCCGAGGTATTTAAAACTCGATTTCTATGGTATGATGTCATTGTCAATCGCTACCGCCGCCTCTTGTACCATCAGGCTAGCCGAAAAGTTGTATTCTAAATATTCCATCTTGGATCTGCTCATTCTAAAACCTTTCAATTCTAACGCTTCTCTCCAATGTTCTAACTTGGCATTGACCTCCTCCTTGGTCTCATCCACCAGGACAATATCGTCAGCAAATAACATACACCAAGTTGCCTCTCCTTGAATATGTTTGGTAAGTTCATCTAACACTAATGTGAACAAAAAAGGACTTAAAGTCGAGCCTTGATGTAGTCCAATACTAATAGAGAACGCTTCCAAGTCGCCTCCTATCATCTTTACGCTAGTCAATGTTCCTTCACACATATCCCTAATCACTATGATATACGTCCGAGGATTGCCAGTTGCCTCCAAACACCACCATATGAGTTCTCTAGGTACCCTATTATACGCCTTCTCCAAATCTACCAAAATTATATGCAAATCTTGTTTTCGTTCCCTGTAGCATTTCATTAGTCTCTGAAGTAAATGTATTGCTTCTATTGTGGACCTACCAGGCATAAATCCGAATTGGTTGGTCGATATAGAAGCAGCTCTCCGGATTCTCTTTTCAATTACTAGCTCTCCGGATTCTCTTTTCAATTACCTTCTCCCACAGCTTCATGGTATGACTTAGTAATTTGATGCCTCGATAGTTTTGGCATTGTTGACCGTCTCCTTTGGCCTTGTATAAGGAGATCAACCTACTCAATCTCCAGTCATCCGTCATCTTGGCTGACTCAATGATCACATTAAAGAGCTTAACTAACCACTCAATACCGACAGCTCCTATTTGCTTCCATACCTCTATAGGGATGTCATCCAGTCCTATAGCCCTTCCGCTCCCCATCTCCCTCAAAACCTTTGTAATTTCTCCCCTTGTGATCCTCCCCTATGAATACCCATTTAGACATTATCCCGACACGGGAAGTTCCCCTAACATTATGTTGACCAATATGTCTTTGTTATATAGGCCATAAAAGTATCTCTTCTACCTCTGCTTCATGGCTTGGGCATCTTTGAGTACTTGTCCTGCTTCATCACGTATACAGTAGACTTGGTTGAAATCTTCTGTCTCACGTGCCTTAGCTCTCGCTATCTTGAAAATTCTTTGTTCTCCTTTGACCGTATCCAAATCCTTGTATATATACTCATAAGCGTCTCCTTTAGCCACTGAGATAGTCTTCTTTTCTTTCTGTTTTGCCAGTTTATACCTTACACTATTAATAATCCGCTCCGCCTCTGTTGCACTTGCTAACAGATCTTTAAAAGCTCTCTTTTTCGCCTTTACCGTCCCCTAGACCTCGTCTGACCATCACCAGGATTCCATTCGCCCCTTTGTCTTTTAGATACCCCTAGGAGTTTAGTGGCAGTCTCTCTCACTACAGGGGCTACTCCCTACCACATCTGATTCGCATTCCCACTCACAGCCCATGTTGTATCATTTCTAACCTGAGTCTTAAAATGTTCCACCATGTCCCCTTTGAGTGTCCCCCATCTGATTTTGTTGCATGGCTTGGTAAATTGTTGTGCCCTCCACCCCTTAATTCCTAGATCCAAAACTAACAATTTCTGTTGGGTTAATAGGCATGCGGCCGGAAGTACTTTGCAATCCTTGCACTATGATCTGGCGCTTGTCCTGACAAGGAAATAATCAATTTGCGTCTTGGTTGTGCTACTCTAAAACGTCACCAAGTGCGCTTCATTTTTCATAAAAAAGGAATTTACTATTACTAACTCATATGCTATGACTATATCTAATAAATCAACCTCACTGTCATTTCTGGTGCTGTACCTGAAGCCTCCATGAGTTCCTGTATAACCGTTTGAATTCGTCCCTATATGCCCATTAAAATCCCCTTCTAGGATGATCTGCTCAGTATTGGAGATTTGTAGAAGCACCCCCTCCAGCGTCTCCCAGAATGTTCGTTTTTATTGTCCGTCTGCGCCAGCTTGAGATGCATAAGCCTATACTATATTAAGAACCATACTGCTTAAAACAATTTTTGCTACCATTATCCTATCATTGACTCTTGTGATCCCCACTACTCTGTTTATAAGTCCTTTGTCCACTAAGATACCTATCTCATTCTACTTCCGCGTACTTCCCAAATATCATAAAAGTTAAATATAATTCAACTTTTATAAGTTTTTAAATAAATGATAATATATAAATATAATTTTTATTATTACTACTATTTTAAATTTTATGTTAAATTAAATCTTAATTTCAATTAATAAATTTATTATATATTTAATATATATTATTTGTGTATTTTTTATTTCAACCCTATTAGGTAGGTCTAAAGTCATTGCCTTTTCCTCGAGTTCTTTCTGGAGACGTTCTCTTCTCTTTTTGTCTTTACCGGAGACTTATCATGAAATTGCGCATGCGTGTGGAAAACATTTAACATACCATCATCCAGCACTAAGCAATCCTTTCCCATAGAACTACCCTACCTTTACGACTCATTCTCTTCAAGTGGGCCTCAATCATTTCATAGCTTTCTGCTGTCTGCTGATTGACCTCGTTCACTAATTCTCCAAAATTATACCTATCTCCCTACACGGTAACTCAGAATTTGTAGCTGACCACAACTCCTACGAAACAGCACCGGTTCTAGTCTACCAGCTGGACCACAACTCCTACGAAACAGCACCGGTTCTAGTCTACCAGCTGGACCACCATGCAATGGACCACACACTTAGGGCCTCTTTTTTTTTTTTTGTTTCCCACGAGGACCACATACTTAGGGTCTCTTTTTTTTTTTTTCCCCGCGAGGACCACACACTTAGGACCTATTATAATTACCTTGTTTTGGAAATCTCTCAGCCATCTAAAATCTATGGAAAACAGTACGAAAAAAATCAATCACTTGCGGATGTAACTACATCATTATTGTAGTTACCTTTATAGTCATTAAGGCAAATATTATTTAAAATAATTTACAAAAAAAATAATTTAAGGAGTGCATGAACAACATTTACCTTAATAGCTATGAGAACTTTTTCATTATTTGAATTACAATTATTATAGTATATTTTATATAAGGGATCAACTACGTACATGACTATTATTTGGTGGACTTTAATAAGTATTTTTTATTTATGGTATTGATAGGAAAACCCACCAATCACCGTAACTATTTCCTTAAATATTTTTATTTTCCTAGTCTCTCCCTTTCAGTTAACTAGACAGAACATGCATGTCTTCATCATGTCTGTATACGTTTCTAGCTACCCAATGGAGAATAGGGGCGGCCCGTAAATACTTACACCGAAGCACAGTCATCTTCACAGAGCTGGCATCTATGGGAGATGCCTGTTCCGAGTATTCGACAATTTCTACAGAATGATGCTTTGTCTGTGCCGTTTTTGAAGCCTTAGGCCTCTTTGTTGTTTATCTTCTTCGCCAAAAAAAAAAAAAGCTACCCAATGCCTTGTGGGGTTCGGTTTGTTCAGTCTCTCAGACTAGCTTCAAAACTAGCTCCAGTCGCGAAAAAAGAAAAAAAGGGAAACTATTCAGAAAAAGAAGATAACTAACTGAATTATAGGAAAGAATTAAGTGCATTCTGCCAACCAACCTGACCAGTTGCGAAGTCTTGAGCATAACGGTGATGTTACTCCAGAATGGGCAGACAATCAATGTTGCATATGAAGTCAACTAATGTGCACAGTAGTCAACCACTGACCTGAGGTTTAAAGGTCCTACTCGATCCTAAGCGAAAATTTCTCCACTGTAAAAATTGGGATCCGGTGATGATCCACTCCCAAACCAAATTGCTCAATGCCAGTGCTTCCATTGACAAAGAACAGCTAATCAGCAGTAAAAATTTTGTGCCCTATAGGATAAACACTACCGAAAATCAATAATCATGTTTTACGTCATTTTGGTGTTAATTACGTTCATGTAATTATGCATTTAGCACTACGCAAATCACGCTTAATATTTTGCACGCTCTTTCCACCAATCTGCTTTGATTGTCATAGCTTTCACAAGTCGGTTGAGTGTCAGGAAAGGAACAAGGGTTTTCTGTCCAATTTTACTTTGTCTCATTCTATCTATTGAATCTCAGTTATTTATTTATGTGAATCTCGTGTCTATTTATGTGGGTTCTATATAAATAAATAGTTAAGATTCAAATGGACAAAATAGGACAAAGTAATATTGGACACAGAATTGATACTTAAAAGGAAGACATCATTTGCAATTACTTTGGTCACGAGTTTGTCTAGCACTAGCATAAATTAACACAGCGGGTCCCTGTAAAAGGTTAATGTGTGTGTATTTATTTATGTATAAAATATTCAGAATATCATAAGGAGTTATCAATCATTTCCTATAAATAGTGCATATCTAAGGCATGCTAACCACTCTTTGTGAAGAAGAAACCAACTTTCATACTGCTTGTTTTCCTTTAATCTCACGTAACAGGAGCCATGGGAAATTGCCTAGTTCTGAAACAAAATGTCATCAGGGTGATGAATCCGGATGGGAAGATCCTTGAATACAAAGCACCCATCATAGTTCAGCAAGTCCTGTCGGATTTTTCTGGTCACGCCCTATCCGTTTCACTTCAATCTCTTCAACATCTCCGACCAGACACCAAACTTCTTGTTGGTCACTTGTACTATCTTGTACCTGCTCCAATACCATCCCCACAAGTCAAGAAGAAAGTCAGATTTTCAATTCCAGAGAAAGGAGATGAAGGTAGCAAAGTAGTTAGGATTAAGTTGATCATTAGTAAGAAAGAACTGCGGGAGATGCTGCAACAAGGGGGAGTTTCAGTTGGTGATATGGTTTCTCAGCTTCAAGGTCAACACAGAGTACACCAGGTTGATACATCTTATAACGATGATAAATGTTCGAAACCTGCATTAGAAAGCATAATAGAAGCAAACTAGCAAACAGATGTTAAGTTTAACCCTGAGATACATAGCATCTACAAAGGATTGACGTATATCGTCTCTTTTGATTTCTAACCACGAGAAATGAATCATCAGTTTAACATCTAACCCAAGTTTTTTCATAATATTCACCACACCATCTTTCTTTGCTTTTAAAAGACGAATGATAATGATGGCAGCGTTCTGCAATGTCATAACCGCAGTTGAACACACTCTTTAATTAAACTGAAAGTTGTGCAAATCCACAACTTGATCGTGTCGGATAAATTAAATAAACTTTTTTATTCATATTGAGTTGCAAAGCATTTTCTTTTTTTTTTTTCTTAAATAAGAAGAAAAAAAAGCGAAAGTTTCTAATTTACCAATCATGGTCACTTTATTAATCATATAAATTATAGTTAACAAAGTTTACACAAATAATTGATTAATCACTCATTTGGCGAAAATGATGGAATTCTTAGAATTAATTATAAGCTTTAGTTGATGCAATAGTATATAATTTATTCCTTTATCAAACTCAACTCAACTTAAATATAATTTTAATAAGTTTTATAATTTTCTAGAGTTTGAAATTTATCAAAAACACATCTGAATTCAAAGAAAGTTTGTCTATCGTGAGCATGACTATGTAACTTGGTTCAGTCAGATTCTGCTGGGGCTGAACGTTGCTATTCGGATCCATAATTCCGTGTGACTTTGGCTGCCGAATACCTGCAAAATAAGTAAAGCACGCCGGGAGTTGATTGCCGGCAGGCCCCTCCGACGCTCAAGTTAGTCTTTTTTAGGAGATTCTTGGTCGCTGAGAATAGAGAAAACTAGGGTTGTAATGTCGTACCTGTATCATGGCCAAATAGTACCTTATATATGGAATACATGCTAGGTTTAGGTCTTTACGTAGGTCTTGGTATTTGCATGGGAGATGGTCACCTATGACTGGGTCGTCGATGTCTGGGCCTGGAATTGGGCCTTGTATGGTCGACCCAACCATAAGCCCTCCTACTCCTCGACTCTGATCAAAGAGAAGGGTCGAAGGAGTACATCAGGATCGTGCGGCTCGTCTATATGACGACTCGCTATAAGGTCGATCGGTCGGAGATCAATGCCCTTTGTGTAACAGCTTCTACTAAGACATAAGACCGGTAGGGTGACTCGCGCTAGGACTGGGCGATCGATCGACTCACGCTATGCCGGGGCGATCGATCGGATATCTACGTTTAGTCGCAACCTTAGGTCTAATTATTACTTGACGATACGTATCTTCTGGGCGCCGTTTAAAATTTGAAACGATGCGTCTTTCTAACTGTCGCGCAGCTGTCATGCGCTGTCATATGCTGTCATGCGTATCCTTTCGACTGTCACGCCGCTTCGGATTTCTAACAGCCCTAGTTCACCTTAGCTCAGATCTTGCCACGTGTTCATCCTCGGCTCGGATATCGCCACGCGTCCGGTGTTAATTAGTACTCCCGTTCAGTGGATGCTATAAGTTTGAGAATCGGCAGCCTTCCCATCTTTCGTTCTGCATATTTGTTTTTCCCGCTTCTATTCTCTGTGTTCTCATCTCTTTGTTTGCAATCATCGGAGTTTTCTTTCCGCCGCCGTTCAAATCCCAAACCCC
>JAOTBA010000004.1:23507875-23522847 GCA_025629845.1 Erythroxylum squamatum | reverse complement strand
TCTATGCTTGTGTTTCTCCCGGATGTTGGAATGTGTTTCAGTTCGATTATTTCGTTTGTCTCCGCTTTGTTATTCATATTCCGATTCGAGTATTCGCTTCGCTTTCGAGCCTTCGCTTTCTTTGTTTCGCTATCCGCTTTTCGTTTTCCGGTTGGGATCCAATCGTCGAGATCGGGTTCCAACATCTTTAGCCTATATAGTCTTTGTTGTAGATACAACTTATTTGTGAGAGACTTTAAAATATACCAATTATCCAACTTCATCCATCTTTTTACAACGTATGTGATATTCATGACATGGTATATAACCTTGTTTCCTAGATAAAGACATATATTTCCATGTTCACACCTAAGCATATCCACATCTTTTAGCTTTTTCTCCCACAAATCATTTTTTATTCCTTCCTATGCCAATAAGTCCTTCAATTTATATTACCTCATTTCATATTTTCTAATTTCATTTAAATTTTCTACTTTAAACCTTAAAAAATGAGGTCCTTGTTTCCTTAACTATACATCAATACCATTTGCTAAGAAATTGCATGTAAAAAAAAATATGTTATATGAAAGAAAGAAGTACGAACACAAACTTTTTTTATTGGTTGTCAACCAATTGGGTGTTCCTACATCCTCGAAAGCCAAGAGCGACTAATTTTTTGTTGATTAATTACAAACTTAAAGATGATTACATATTTCATATATATAGACTAAGTTTACATAAGTATAGTTAATTGCAAACTCTAGTTGAAACAAATCCTATACAATTTTCTCCTTTACCAAACTCAACCTAATTTAATGATTATAATAAGTCTAAAAGTCCTTCTAGAGTTTGAAATTTTCTAAAAATGCATTTTAAAATAAGGTTATCCTTTACGAAGATAGGTCTAGACATGGTCGTACCCTAGGCGATATAGCTTATTTTTAATTTTTAGAATATAAAAATGGTCTCTAACACACCCATGCCCTAGGTTGAATATCTTACTATATCTACCTACATATGGACATGATCTCTAATATGCCTATATCCTAAGCCACAATTTTTATTGTTTCTCTTTGCATATGGTTACAGGCTCCAAAATGCTCATATCATAAATCAGGTCCATATTCAAAAAATCCTTTGCCACACTAATACGCTGAAGTTTTAACTTGTGCTTTTAGCTCCACATTCTAGAGATGAACACATCTAAGCACTAAACTTTGTTCACCTAAGTACTTCTAACAAACTCTCATTTTCTTCAAAAAAAGCTCTTAAAATTTGCAACTCATGTATATGGAGAACAACATATCTTAACACCAAACTCAAAATTATAATGTAGAGAGAGATGAAATAAAATTTACATAAACTTTTCTTTGGTGATATCTTAAAATCCTTTTGGAATTTCTCAAATATAATGACAAATTTGAGTTCCTTGATCCCAAATTAACTTAGATTACCTTGGTTTGTGTTGGAGAATTAAAAAAACGATGGAAATTTGCTGATGGTCGAATGGTGTTCTTCTCCTCCTCTTTTCTCCTTTCTTCTCCTTTCTTTCAATTAAAATAAAGTGTTTTTAATATTTAATGGTGGGATGCACTGCTACACAAGGAAGAAGGGTCTAGAATGTTGACTCTTCTTTGACCAAACATGGTGAAATTAAATTTTTGCCTTAGCTTATGTGAAATTACCATTATACCCTCCAAACTTTTCCTAAATTTGCAATTAAGCTCAAAATTTGAGAATGACCAAAACTTTTATTTTCATTTTGGTCCTCGAAATTTTGAAAATTATAATTAAGCCCCTTAAATTTAATAAATTACAAATTGGTCTTCCAAGAATTGAAAATTTATATTTAAGTTCCTTAACTTTTAATAATTTGCAAATAAGCCCTTTTGTACATCAACTTTTTCAATTAAGCTTTCTAAGTGTCCAATAAGCCTATAAATCATGTCTAATCACCTCTAAGGCATGAGAACGCATTTAATTCGATCACTATGGCATATCCTTCCAATGGACTCGATTTTACACACTTAGAAGCTTATATGTCATAAATCTCCAAGATTTCACATATCGATGAACTCTAAGTTCATTTAAGGGCATATAACATTATATATCACTGGCATATATACCGAAAGGATTCAAATACAGTTTTGAACTTATATACAACCATGTATATATCAATATACCGTAGTATCTCCAAGTACAGACCAATACAAAAGGGCTCAGAGAGTCCGGCGTTACAAAACAACTCCAAGAAAGCATGTAACAAAGCAAAGACATTCATCAAGATTATCCATTATTCATTCAATTATAAAGTTCATTGAATTATCAAGCACTTAGCTACTTGCATCAAATTATAAATCAATCTAATTAAATTCACAATTCTTCTATTTTAACTTAAGTCACATCAGTCCATTAAATACATAAAATGAATATACATGAGAAAATAAATGCTAAAACCTTTGAACATTTTTAATCCCTTATGTTAGAAACATTAAATTTAAACAATATATGAGTATTTAGAAGTTTGTTTCAAAAGTCACCTAGCCTTTTAATGTGAGAGTAAACACCTTTTTATAAATACCCCCAGTTACTCAACTAGGTCATTATACAACGACAAATATGAAAATAAAAGAGGGGGTGAGGATAACTAGTACTCCTTTGATATAAAAAGAGTTTTAGCATTGTCCATCCAATGCCAATAAAATCTTCTCTACCATAAAGAAAGGGTTGATGTTGCCTTTATAACCTTTGGAACTCTATCAAATCTCAAATATCAAATTAATACCATTAAGCTAAAACTATGAAGATAATTAAACTACTAACGAAAATCTTACAGACTACTTAATAAAAAAAACAAGTTGTTGAGTTACCTTCCAGCCAGTGCTTCTTTATGATTCTTACAGTTAGACTTCTCAGTAAGTCCTTCTTCGACCTGGATCTATAATTAGTGGCTTGCTTTCTCCCTTTTTTCCACATAAAGTTTTATTAGCCTATAAATAGACCACATACTACAGGATAATAAGGATATAATGTATCAAATTAAGAAAATCACGGGCATCCACTAATGCACTTTTTAGTAACAAACTGTCAATATAACAAAGAATAATAAAAACTCCCTAGATCTTCAATTGAATTTGACATTTTTTGAAGGGAGTAACAACCTTTTTTACTTAACATGACAATTGATAATTCCTCAATATCCTCCTTATTTCACTCCTTCTCTTCATCTTCCTTTATATCATCCTCTTTCTCTTCTTAAACAATAGCTTCCTTCATGTCTTCTTCCTCTATCTTCTCTTCCATTTCTTCTGCTTTCTCTCCTTAAACAGAAGCTTCCTCCTTTTCTTCAACTCCAACTCCTCTCTACTTTGTAAAGCTATTGTATCCATATGTTCCTTAAAATTTAGAACAATGTATCCAGATATAAAACCTAACTTGTTAGTTATATGGGGTCAACCTAGGTTGTTGAAAGAATTTCATAACAACATATTCAAGAAATTGATACTCTTCTTGCTTCTGTTGTTATAGAAGTCTAGAAGAAGGATAATCATTCTATACAAAGTCATTATAATTGCTTCATTATAGATTTTAAGTATTCTTATACATTTTTTAAGCCACTTATGCATACAAATTGGGTACTCTCATATTTATAGTTCCTAACATTCATGAATAGTGTGGCAATGAATGTTGGTTAAGCTTTCAATGCATCCAAGGCTTCCCTAAACCATGGCATACCATAGCCCCTTGAGAACAATGTTATCTCCATCTTTTCATTTTTGGTGGTTGTAATGATGACTACCCATAATTGACTAATAATGCTAAAAACTTGATTGATTATGATCTTATAGTTTTAAACTATAACCATATAGTGTAGTTATAGCTAACACTAACAACTACGGACCGATCCCATGAAGACTAGAATTACTAGTACCTATCTTCTTTCTATTATCTAGTCTAACAATTTGTTATGATGATGATAAATCAAATGCATAATTAAAATAATAAACTCAAATAAATCAACATAATTGACTAACTATAAAAAAAGATTAAACTAAAAAACAATCAAACAAATAGTGATACTTGGACTTTGAATCCTCCTAGGACTTCTTATGTAATCATGATTTCATTACTCAATTTAATATATATTTTATTAACCATTAAAATTCCTATTTTGTATTAATATCTTTGATCTATACTACTAATAACTAATCCTTGATTGATTAAATAAAATCTCTTTCTAGTTACAACTTATAAGATTGCATTAATTGATTTGTAAATTGAACTATTATGTTTTTCCCTAATCCAGAGGATTTATGATGACCTATCTTTAGGTTTGCATGCAATACCTTTCAGTTATGGTAGATCCATTCATACAAAAGGATTTCTTAATCTCAATTGCATTAATACACTAGCAATATTAATTCAATGATAATAAGAACATATAATTGAACCTCAATGAAACTTATTAATAAATTAAATTAAAATAAAATTACTCTAAGGTCTAACATAAGATTCATCTATTCTAAGTACTAACAAAAGTTTAGTTCATAATCATAGAAGATATAACATCAAAACTAAAGGAAAACTAAAAAAATAAAATGACATGATGAAATCCCTTTTAATCTTTATGAAATCCCCTAGATTGATGGAAATCCACTAATAATGTGCTACCTTGTTGTCCTTCGTTCTTTCTAATGTGCTACCTTGTTGTTCTTCATTCTTTATATTGTCTTAGGCCATCAATTTATGTTTTCCTAAGCCTAATTTGAGCTTTCTATACACCTCTTATAGACCACATTTCAATTTCTCTTCATTTTTCCTTTTTATAGTTTGAAATTAAAATTTCTAGAGTGGATACAATCACCTACACGACTGTGTGCATGACCATATCCCTTAATCTTACTTCATTTCTTTGAAGATCACATAGAAACATGGTCCCAAGGAGTTACAAAATTTATAGACACGACCGTGTGCCTTAAGGATAGTTTCAATCTTTGACTTTTCTACCTTGATTCCATTCAATTTCCAATCCTTTTATTTAATAAAGGCAATTAGGATCTAAAAACATAATATGAGAAAATTAAGAACCAGAAATAATTTAAAACTTTCAAATAAACAAGCAAAATACACAAAATATGGGAATGGAGATTAATCTATTTAGTTTTTATCAATTATAGAATGAGAAAGATGTACTAAATGAATCAAGATAACTACATTAAGTGGGATCAGATGAGTTCCAGCTTTGATTAATCATAACAAATTATTAGTGTATTAATTAGCTTCATTTTGATTAGATGGATTGACGATAAATGTATTTGGATATACCAAACACTAGTAGGTTTAAGGAGCAAACCACATGTTGATATATTAAACCATGAGCATGCATTTGTTAGACTATATGCAAGGTTAACTCAAGACTTGATTAACCATTATCTTTAGATAGAAAAAATATATTATGTAATAAGATAATTTTTTAAATTAAGGAAGAAGTGAGAAGACTAGAAAAAATATAAGATACTGAGTTAAACCTTCATTTTTTAGTCCATTTTATTTGTAAGTAGTTGACCACTCACTAAATTAGTGTACTTACTACTCCTTTGTCCACTTTCTTGTAATCTTTGTTATTAAGTCTTTACAAATATATAAATGTCTCATTTGAGCAAGGCTTTGAACATAGAGAGAGTTAGAGCTATTTTTTTATAACTATTATGAGAGTTAATAAAGGTTTAAAATTTTATTGTATCTTTAACTCTTTCTTTCTCTTTTGATAACTATTTTATTTTTAAATTAATCACATTATTTTTATTAGCTTTTATGTGAAAGATTTATAAACATATAAGATCCAATAAGGTTTATTTAAGTGGTGAAAAATCAATTTTTAAGACTTTGGTGCAAGTTTTATGTTTCATATAAATTTTTCTTAATAACTAGTATCAAATCCATTATTGGTAACTAATGGTAGGAGATAGCAATCTAAATGATCATGTTTATCAAGTGAAGATGCTCATTGGATTTATACTTATGAATGCAGATGAAATGTCTCTTAGCCATATTAGTTTAAACTTTTAAAGAAACAAAACAAACTTTAAAGGATAAAGTGATGGACTTGATAAAAACATGAGAGGAAAACAAATTTGGGATTATAATCCCTATGTTGGTTATTCCAAATTAGGATGTTGGGAGAGTTTAAAGAACTTTATTGAAAGTGTGTGAAGATAACTTTTTTTAGGCCATTCCGAATGCTAAATAGTTTAAGAACTTTTTATAAGATATAAAGTGGTACTTTATTATTGCAAAAGTGCTTTAGGTGGAAAAAGTTAACATCATTACAATATACTTAAATGGTGACATTAAACTTTAGTGAAGAACGAGAACCTTCACTAAAATCAATGATGGCTAATTTGTTATTGGTGCATAGAACAAAATGAAGAAATGTCTAATTTTTTTTAAAACAACACCCCTTGAATTGGTCGAGATGCCTTGAAGTAATTAAAGTAGGATAGATTAGTGAGAAAATATATTAATCAATTTTGTTAATTGATGTTGGATATCAAAAATATGGTTAAAAAGGACAAATTCTTCAACTACTTATTTGATTTATAGTCATAGATGTAGGTAGAGTTACAAACGCAAAATATGAAGGATGTTGTGAATGTAATTGCAACTGTTTTGATAAAATTTTAAGTGCCTAAGGAATCTAAAGCCTCCTCTTCTCAAAATGATAAAGCCAAAAATTTTCAATGTAAAGGAGAGGGAAGAAGAAGATGGACTATAAAGAGGAGTGAAAGGAGCAGTATTACATAAGAAAGTCTAAGAAATATAAATAACCTAATGATAAGTGTAAATTGCATCATGTTTTAGGGCATAGTTTGATATGTGTTTAGCAGTTAATTTGATCATTTAGTATATGTTTAGGTTAGAATTGTGTTAATTATTTGCGTTTTATGGGTTAGTATAAGCTTTTGAGCTTAAATATTATGTTTTTTAGGTACCTCGATGGGTTTGCTAGTGTTTCAGGGTCAATATTGAAGAATGGAGGAGTTTCGGAAGACATTCAGGCCAAAAATGACCCACAATCATGACAGAAGGCTCAGATGTGGGCCATAATTTTGTTCTACATTGGGTAGACGCGACTACACTTATAAACTTCATGTTTTTAGGGACGTTTTAGACCTTTTGGACCCCAGAAAGACCCTAGGGTTACCCAATACATAAGAGACTATTTAAATAACATTAAGAGGAGCACAAAGGGCCTTTTTGCATTAGTCACACTTGAAACCCTAAAGAGAGAATACCGAGAGAGAGAAAGAAGAAGCAAGAGGAAGAAGAGGAAGATGAAGATGAAGCTGACTCGACTGATGTCGCTGCCTTATGTATTCTATTCTAAGTCATTATTTCCTTTTCCTTTCGATTTTATTTATGATAGAATTGAGATGGATAATATGATGATAGGGTTTGGAATATTGATGATGTTCTAAACTATCCTTCGGGATTTTATTTTGATTTAATGATAATTTAGTCGATTGTACTTATTATATTAATGTCGTGATTTGACTGCATTCTTGCATAATTCGGTAATAAACTGAGAGGGTGAATTGAATGAAAAATGATTAAATCGAATTAATGAGAGTTAGGCGATTTAATAGAAACCGTGATAAGTCATATTGGTAATTGTGCAAAGAGAGATCCCGTGTGATGTTTCGATAGTTTATTAAAGTGCTTCAGATCTAATTAGGGTTTTGGATAATTTGTGAATTGAGATATTGCAAATTTCATAATCTGATTAGGGTTTATAATTTAGGGTTTAATGTTTATAACTTGAAAGAGAGTAATCAGCCTTAGGATAGTCTAGATCGACACTCCATTGACACATAATCGGCTAGGTTAGCATTAATGATAAGTAAGATTCCCTTTCTCATAAATTGGTAAATTCTTTAGGTTGATTTCTTTTGTGATTGCATATTGCTCACTTGTTAATACTTTTATGTTTAATTTCTGATTTGATTGGCTGAACTCAATTCTAGTAATTAATTTATGTTGCATCTTTTATTTTCAGTTTTATAGTTTTTCTGGCCTTATATTTTAAGATTAGATTGCTCTCCTTTCTAGTGGGATCGACACCTTTAATACTACACTACAAACTATGAAACTTGTGAAATATTGAGGGTTTATAAGATTAAAACTTAACCCGATCACCTAAGCCAGATGAAAAGCTTTTGAAATAGAGTCAAAGATGATTTATGCATAATGGGCCCACTTTACCCAATATTATCTAAAGAAGGAAGGCTAAATGCCTTAATTGTAGACCGTGAAGCAATAGTGATCCTTTTAAAGTTGTCCTTCATTTAATTTCCTTACTTAATATAATGATTATTGATGCTCATTTCTTTGATTGATTAATGAATGTTGGGCTACATATTAATAAGAAAGAATCAATATTTATATTTGATACGAGTAACAATCATTTTTTATGGAAAACTGAATGGCGTGCAAGTTAGGGATAAAGTTGAACAATACCTTAAAAAAGAAGAACACTCCCACAAAAAAGCTTAATTGGTAGTAGATGCTACCTATAAAGTTCATATAAGCTTAGGAAATTGTTATGAAAAGTTTAAGACACTAGTGATAGCTCTTGCTGATTTTAATCTCATTCCTAGCATTAAAATTTTCAAATAGATGAAGGTGGTGTTATACCCACATATTGGAGCTATGATGATAATGCATGAACATAATTTTCTCTATCTCAATTGTTATGGATTAAATGGCGCAAAATAGATAAAACAATAAAATTGGTACATGTTTTAACCATGAACATCGTCAAATGCCTTAAGAAAGAGAGATTGTTAGAAAGTGCATAGTATAGATTTGATAAAAACAACATAGTGGAGGTTTTAAATGCAGATGTAGAATTTATGAGGGAATTTAAAGATGTAATGCCTAAAGAGTTACTAAAAAATCTTCCTTATTATTTATAAATCAATCACAAAATTAACTTCATTCCAAGTGAAATTCTTCCTAGTGAATCCTCTTATCAAATGTCTCCATTAAAGTTGATATAGTTGAGGAACCAAGATGGTTAATTATTAAATTTGGGGCTCCTCCATTAATTTAAGTCCCCCTATAGTTCCTTTATTTTATTCCCAAAGAAATAATATGGAGGAGTACACATATGTATAGACATCAAGCTTTAAATAAGAAACTACCAAGAATAAATATCATATGCCTTTATTTATAGAATTAATGAGTATATTGTTAATGGTTGTAGTGTTTACTAAGCTAGAATTAAGGAGAAAGTATTGAAAAGGTTGATTATTGAGGGATATGAATAAAAAATAACATATGTAACTTAGTATAGATTTTATAAATTTTTGTTATTCCATTTTTTCACCTTATAAATGATTTGTTATAAAACTTATTGGCTCCTATTATAGTGTTCAAACCTCAAACCTTTTTTGGCTTAGAAAACTATTATAGATAGCTCATTAAGTAGTATTAAAAAAGGCATCATTTTTAAATTATTTATCAGATAAAAAGCAAACAATGCTAGACCAAATCATTTCATTTCGTTAACCTTGAAAGCTACCATTTTCACTTAAGTTATCATAAGTTTGCTAGACATTGATCTCCCTTTTAAGGTACATATTGATGCTTTTAATAAAGGCATTGACAATGTCTTAATATGGGAAGGCCATCATATAGCCTTTTAAGAGATAAAAGATAAATAGGGTCAAGTAACAGTACTTAACATATAAGAAGGAGATGTTGGTAGTTGTACATTTTCCTATTGCTTGTTAGGACTACCTTTTGGGAATAAAGTTTATGGTTTATATAGATAATATTTGTAACACCTTTTTTAAGACCTAAAAGAAATTGTTTGTAAAGTACTAATAAAAGTTTTATTGGATATGAATTTGCGTGGAAGCATGAGGTAGGAAGGTTTATCAATAAAGCTAATGCATTACGTAGAAAGGAAGTCTTTATGACTTTATATGCGATTAGTTAATTTTAATGAGATTTGCTGGATAAAATCAAAGTATCACTACATCTTGACATCACCAATATCAATATCGTTTAATAGGTGAAATAAGGTGTTACACATAGATTTTGGCTTAATGATAATGGAGTACTAATGATAAAAATTAGTAAGCTATACATATTGAGTTTCAATATCTAACAAAAAACAATTTCTGTTGAAGGCACATGATTCATAATGGGTTAGTCATTAAGAGCTAGACGGATGTTAATACTCTTTTTATTTTCATATTACCATCTAAAAATTGGAAGATGATAGACATGTATATGCCAAAACTTACCTTATTGACAATCATATGGATCTAAAAGAAGGAAGGAAGTAAAATTGTTACAATCCTTCCCATTCTCAAAATACCATCATTGTCATTTTTAATGGATTTCATTGTCAAATTTCTAAAAGTTAGCAACATAGCTCTAGTTAAGATAGTTCTTGATCAATTTTCATAATATGTTATCTTCGTTCCTATTCATGTCCTTATGATTTAGTAACAAAATTTTTATATGATTTACCTTTTCAAAAAATAAAATTATATATATATGGTAAAGCATTTTAAATTTTTTGGTAAACATAATTAATGATAGAGATGTTTGATCTATAGGTTTATTTTAGACATCCTTTTTAATAATATAGTGTGATCTCAAGTTTTCAATCACTAATCACCTATAGATGGACAATCAAATAGAGAGAATCAACAATCTACTATAAAAGTACTTACAATATTAATTAAGGAATAAATAAGCATAGAATTCATTTGAAACTAAATTTTTTTAACTTATATTATATGAGACTCATATACGAAGTTCTGAAATTTTAGAGTGATTAAAAAATAAAATAGGTATTTCCTAGATGTTTTTAGGTAAACATGGCTAGCACATAATCATGTGCTAAGATTTTTTTAGAATGCGAAAGTAAAGATACGGGTTAGAAAATTAGCTTAATAATGTGATAAATGATGAAAACCATGACTTAGTAGACGAGCTTCTCAAAGTTTATGCCTATTTATAAGCAAAGATAATAAGTTACATGGTATAGGACGTGGATATGTCAGAACCTATGTCCATATGTGAACAAATATAATGAGTTACACGACATTGGACATTACTGTGTCATAGCTTATGTGTTTATGAGAAAAAACAGACAATGAGTTACATGGGCATGTTCACAATAGAGTAGCTTCTTTGGAAAATTTGTTTTTTAATGATTTCAAACTCTATAAGGATTTTAGGACTTATTAGAGTCATATTTAAGATAGGTTTGATTTGGTAAAGGGCAAGTTATATCAAATTGTACCAAGTATAGTTTACATATCAATATATTTGTTGTAAACCTATTTCATTCTATAAAAGAGAACATTTTAAAATCTAAAAGAAAATTTTGAAATCTTCAAGGAGTGATTCAATTGATCAAAATAATAGCAACTATTACTTTTAATAATGTAGGCACAAAAAATTGGTGGAAGATCATTAAAATTTCTCATATTCTTGTTTGTTTTATTTCATTATTCTCCATTCTAGCTACCTATTCTTTTCCAAAAAATGGTATCAAAGTAGTATTTAGGCAATAATGAATGTGGTTGTAAAGTTTGAAGTGGAAAAGTTCAACGGGAAAAGTTGTGAATCAACCTCTAACATTCTACAAAAGGTTTTAAATGGGGAACGATATCAATTGGCACTCAAATACTTACAAAATAACTTAAATCATCTTCTTGTGCCTTTGTTTCCTTATTTCATTAGGTGTTAGAGAAATTTCATTGTCTATGAAAATTTAGGAAGAGAGACAGGTAACAAAGAAAACATTGAAAAATAGAAAATCAAACAGAAAAAAGAGCAAATAACAACTTAATGGGTAGCCTAAATAAATGCAGTCAAGCAATCTCGTAAAGAAATAATCTTGATTTCTCAATGGAAGATTAAAGAGTGATTTTGGGTGTCAACAACCTAAGTAAATATTGGTTTATTGTTTGTTAAAAATTTATGTTGTATATAAAAATAATTTAATATATTTTATTTTAAAATAAGAATAAAATTATAATATGTAAAATAATTTTTAATGAATCACGCCAGTATTTATGTTGAAACAATTGTACAATTAGCATGTCACATGTCATAAGTTAACAATCCCTTGATGGAGATATAATAAAAACCAATGAAGTTAGGTTTTAGAGTGCAATTTCTGTCATTTTATAAGTGTTTGGATTCAGATTGATGCTGAAGATAACGGCATGGACCATCTTAGACCTTTTGTGAAACGATAAGTGTTATTTACACCTTTTGTCGAAGTTTAATAAAATTGAAAATTTTAAATTGTGGAAATGGAGAATAAAGGATTTTTTTGGCGCTTAAGGCATGTTGAAAGGTTGCAAGAGAATAATTCGAAAAATATGGATGAAATTGACCGGGAGGAGCTTTAGGCAGGAGTAGCTAGAACCATTTAACTTTCTCTAGCAAATAAGGACATATTCCATGTTATAGATATTGCATCCCCACAGCCACAGAGATATGGAAGATGCTGGAGAGTCGACACATGATGAAAACTTATAGAGACAGTTATTATTAGAAGTAAAGGCCATAGAGGTTAAAGATGAATATGAAACAAATTCCAAAAAACATATAAATGTATTTAACCAAATAGTCCGTGACCTTCTAAAGTTGGAGGCAACTATTATGGAATAGGATAAAGTGACGAATTTTCTTTTTTAATCCATCTTACAAATATTATTGAATATACTCATATTAGGTAAGGAAATAATTAGTGTGGAATATATAACCACTACACTTTTGGTTCATAACTAACAAAGAAAAATTATAAGAAGCTCTTATAGTGAGAGCCTAGAAGTAAGGGGAAATGAGGTTCAAGAGAGGAAACAAAATAGTGATGACTCATCCAAAAGTATCTATCTATTAAAATCCAAAGGTAGTAACGTAGTCTGATGTTATATATGCAAACAAGACGGACAATATTTATAAAGGGAATGTCTAAATAAGACAAAGAAAAGCGATGAAAGAAAGTTAATAATTCATTAAGTTCTACTAATGTAGTGTAAAGTGGGGACTCAGATTATAACAAGAGATTCATGATTTATGTTTCAATCAATTAACTCTAGGAGTCATTTATATTATATATGAGATGATCACATCACATGATATGACACTAAACAAGGATTTGTTTGTGTCATATAATTAGGTAACTTTGACACTATAGTTAAAGGACGATAAAGCTTGTAAAGTTATTAGAGCATGACTTATCAGAATCAAGATGTTATATGGTATTGTCAGTACATTGTGTGATATTTGATATGTACCAGATTTGAGAAAGAATCAGATCTCTTTGGATGCCTTATGTGAGAACAATTTTGGTTATAAGATGGATAGAGATAGCACTAAGGTGATAAAGGTACACTGATTGCGATGAAAGGGCAAGATAGGCAAAAAAATAACATTTATAGGCTGAGAGCAAGCACAATTATAGGCAAAGAAATTGCTACATTATTCATATAATGATAATATTGTGTTATGACACATATAACTGAGTCATCTCAATGAGCATGAGATGATAAAACTTCATAAAAGGAGCGTAATTAAAAGGTGTCAATCATTATAAGTTAGACTTTTGCAAATTTACTTGCTTGATAAACAATCTGGAGTGACACTCAAGAAAAATAAGTACAAACTCAATAAATTCTAGAGTATGTGCATATTGACATATGAGATCCTAATAGAGAGTTATCATTGAGTAGTTCTCATTACTTTGTAACATTCACTAATGATTTTTTAGTAATGTCTAGGTTTACTTCATAAAACTAAAATTTAAGGTTTTTGAAAAGTTCGACGCATAGAAGGCTGAGGTAAACAAAATTAGATAGGTAAAAAACTTAAATATTTAATATTAGACAATAGTACTGAGTATACTGACTCAAAATAAGGAGTGAGGGATTCAAAGAAAATACATAGTTAGACAACACCACAATAGAATGATATTTTATAGACAATAAACAAATCCATAACTGAAAGGACCAAGTGTTAAAGGTTGAATGCAAGATTCCCTTTCTTTTTTTTAAGGAAGTTGTAAGTATGGCGTGTTACCTCATCAACAGATCACCGTGAACATCACTAAATAGAAAAGAGGTAGAGGAAGTGCAAACATAAAGTAAGATTGTTGTAAATTGAAAATCTTTAGTTATCCTACTTATGTGCTTATTTTTTATTATGAGAGGTTTAAACTTAATCTGAAGTAATAATATATATATATATATATATACACACACACTTTATTAGCTACCTTAAAGGTGTGAAGGGATATAAGTTTTAGAACCCAACATTAAAGATAAGGTGATTAGTAGGGATGGGTATTTGATAGGTATCTATGTTAAAGAAAATATATGGAGAAGAAGTGTTAGTATCAATAAAGGGCAGCACTAAGGTGGAACAAGTAGAACTAGAACAAATAGAGGAAACATTTTAAAAAAAGGTTAAAATTTTTTGGTTTAGAAAATAGAATAGCAACATCATAGTTTAGCCAAGAATAGAGAAGGTTGTACCCTTTAGCTCTAAGCATATATGGTTGGTTAGACTCAATATCCTTCGTACACATCTTCAGTAATGGGATCTAACTAATTTTTGGGTGTTTATACATAATTATGAGAAGAAAAAATAGATTGGAGCTTTAATGGAGGATGTGGAGTTTTTACATAAGAACTAGACATGAGAGTTAATGTAACTTTGCAAAAGGATGAGACCTATAAGATGCAAGTTGGTATATACAAAGAAGCAAGCAGTACGAAGAAAAGGCGAAAAAGGGTACGTATTGTTGGGACCCGATCTTAGGAACCGGATCCCAACCGGAAAACAGAAACGGAAAACGAAAATCGAACCCGGAAGTGGGCCGAAGCGAAAACATAAGGCGAAACGAATCCGATCGGATTGGGAAACGAAAGTCCGACATCCGGAACAAAGATTAATCG
>JAOTBA010000004.1:23492541-23504713 GCA_025629845.1 Erythroxylum squamatum | reverse complement strand
AAATGTTAATTATCAACTTTCAATTTTAAGTTTTAACAATCTTTGCATAATACATAATTAATTAATTACATACTAAGATACTAACCCCATTTTACAATTCCATTTTCAATTCCAAATTTTCAATTCTAATTTTCAATTCCATTTTACAATCTTTGCATAATTACAAATTCATAACAAAATAACATAAATTACTTACCTACCTATGGTATTCTTCAACTTCAATCAAAGTATCAAACAATTTCAAATTATCAACTTCAAAAATTCCATTCCAAAACAATTCCAATTTCCAAACATTCAAAAATTCCATTTCAAAAATTTTCAAACCAATCCTCATTCAAATTTCCAAACCTATTCTAAAACAAAACAATCAACATTCACTAATTAGTAATTCATCCACTCCAAATCACTTCAATTCAACTTCAACATCGGTATTCAACAATCCAATTCCAAACCCAATCCTCCACAACTCCACCCACCGACAACATTTTCATCAACCGATCAACACTAATAGTCTAATACACGACAAATCCAATCCATTTCCGATCCACAACACACACAAAAATTTCATTTACCAGTCAACACACAACCAAAAAATTTTGTACACCGTCGGGTTCGGGTCACTAAGGTCTTCACTTGGGTCGTTGTCGGAGGGTCGGTGGGCCGGCTGTGTTGCGACAGAGGGAGGACGGAGGAGGCAGCGTGGACGATGCGACGGAGGCGAGCAACGAGACCACCAGAGCATGACATACGGACGGACGAGAAGAGGAAGACTCGAAGAGACCACCAGAGTCCAGATCCAGACTAGGGAGGGGCGGCGACGCGGTGTGAGAGAGACAATCGACAAGATTTAGGCGGCGGAGGGACAGACGGAGGGCGACAGACGGAGGGAGGGCGACGGACTACAGAAAAGAGAGAAGAGATGTGGGCCGAAAGTCGGGGGGGGGGGTAGTTTTTAGGGTTAATTTTTTGTTATTTGCAAATTAGTCCCTAAGATTTTTAACTTTTACGAAACTACCCTAAATTTTCTAGTATCTGTGGTATCGGCTGGTACCGACCATTAATTTTTTCCCAATATCTTTGTTCCTGTATCGGTACCAGATTCCGGCCGGTACGGTACGGTATTATGATCATTGGTTCAAACTCTGCTTCTCAGGAAATACATATGAATCCCACAAAATATAATTCTCAAGGCAATCCATCGTCAAAATCAATTAAATTTCTTGGCAGACATTGTCAGTTTTACCGATTTCTGATAGACAATCGTAAAAACAAAACGTAAAAGCAGAATTTGAAAAACTGCAATCATCCCAGTTTAGATAAGAGAAAAATATACTATATATACAAGCAAATATCATTCCATTTATGTTTACCTAACAACCATGGATATGTTTTTACTAGATTTACACGAGGAAGTGAATTAGTATATATACTATTACCCCTTACTGTTTTCAAACAACTAATTTTCCCTCCTTTCTACTTCTAACGCAATCTCATTACGGCGTTGAAATGGAAGCGTAAATGGGGGATTATACTGCAGTGCAATCAAGAAAATGATGTCAGAGGCTGAAGCAGTCATGTTATGCAGAAACTGCACAAGAATAGACAATCCAGAAACTTTCCTGCTGTCAGTATGTTACCGAGGATCTTACCTGTGCCACTTCCACCGAAGCACCCTCTTTTACAGTAAACTCCGCATCATTTTTTAGAGCATCTCTGAGCTTCAATTCTCTTTGTTTAACTTCTTCATCAGTAACAAAACCTGATTTGATAAGACTAGTAAGGAAATCTGATCCATGTGATGTTATATTTTTTGAAACTTGAGTTATACCAAGAACCACTGTTTATTTCCTAAACCCGTAAGATTTTATATGCATTAGATCCTTGCTCCAAACATAGTGGACCATTCATCCTTAACAAGTTAAGATTTAAATGCATCTTTTCCACAGCCTATTACTACATGACATGACTAATATCTGTTCCGTGAATCTAACTACTACGATAAGAATGATACCATGGTCAAGGAATTTACAATAAAGAGCAAACCTGAAAAAGCAACAGCTGCAACAACTTTACTTGGCACCTCTTTGATCCTCACTGCTGAATCTATAGGCAGTGGCAAATCGGCACCATACTTAGAGGGCATGACAAAGGACATTTTCCACTCCTCTTCACTTTCTACCTAAGTAAAACAACAATGATTTCTTTTTGAGACATTAAAATCAAATACAATGGAAAACTGTGTTTGGATCAACTCAAGAATAGACCAACCAAAGAAATCCCAAAGCCTGATCGCAATGAACTGATCAACCATTTAAAGGAACTTTCTAGCTTTTAGTTTCGCCAAGTAAAATAAAAGAAGCTGGTCAAATAATCAATTCAGAAATTAAACTATCCAAAAATGCATAAACAAAAGTATTGCAAGCTTGACTTTAGGGGGGGAAAAAAAAGCAAAATAAGTTTTGTGCCTTCCCTATAGTAATTTGACATAGGAGACAAGAATCTTTCAAACACGTTCAACACACTCTAAATCGCAAAGGAGCATAAAAAGCATCAAGATTGCGTTTGATACAAGCACAGAATGACAAATTGTATCAACAGAAAATCCATTTTGCAAACTGACCTTCTTTGTTATCACAGGGGTTGTCATCTCCATTTTCTCTCCATCAGGTTTAGCCTTACGCGTGTAAACTGGTGTGGTCATTTCCATTGCCTCCTTCTTCGTATTCTAACAAGGATCATCAAATGCAGAATGATTAAAATACATGGAATACAGTAAAAAGAAAAGTGAACAATCCTGAAGGAGCAATTCATTTGAGGATATATAATCCTATCTACCTTACCAAACAAGTACTCAGCCAAAACGTTAAAGGACTGAGATGCACCAACGAAATCGAACCCAGTCCTCCTTGGCATTGTCGTCTCCGCTATAAAGTAATGCTGTTTAATTACCCCAATTTAAACACAAATGGTGAAGCCAAGAAAGAAGCAAAGTTAAGCTAAAACAAACAAAACAAATACCAGGGCAGGACTTAAAAAGGATTCACATTGTATATTACCTCAACTTCTCTAATGTCATACTGTTCTCTTCTGCTTAGTAACTTATACTTCACGGTTTCAAGATCCGGAACTTCAGAAATAAAATAGGATAAAAAACATAAACATCGAAGGGAACATAATTATTCACATCAATTGAACAATCAAGAGTGATAAAAAAGTTACCTGCCATCAAGGCTTCTTCCATATTCCTGCTTTCGAACCTCTTAGGGAATACATACTTGGCAGTCTCATTCGCCAACTCAAAGAAAACTATGAAAAAATAATGAAATTTACAAACAACACTCAACAGAGTTTTTTTTCAAAAAACAAAAAACACTCAACGGAGTTGAATTGAAGCAAAAGAAACAGTTTTTACGTCGCTGAGAAACATTAGACGCCTGGGTAGCGAGAGCCAAGACAAGAGAGACTCGGGTCTCGAAGGGAGACACAGGGCGTTGGGGGCGTGAAGAAGCGGTGGCCGTAGATCGGCCGGAGGTCATGGACTTGATGAAGGTGGGAAACGTTCTGTTTGGATGCCGAGAAAATGGATTGAGATGTATACAAGAACAGCGAAGCATCGGCAAAGGCTCACAGAGAATCATTTTGGATTCACCTAGCAAGTTCCAAGATTTTAATTTTCCGTTGGTCTTAGTTTTACAGTGAAATTATTCTCAGATTTTTAATTTGAATTTTGTTTTGTTTAACACTCGAATTAACGGTGGCCTGGAAATTTCCCGGGAATCGTAGCTCACTCGCTAGCGTTATGCGGGACCCAACCCACGCTTCATTCATTTTCATGATTTTCTTTGTTCATTTTCATTAAAATGTAAAGCTTTCACATAAAAACAGCCTGTTTGGAACTAGGTACATTGAATTCAAATTACCTGTTTGAAATACAAAAACAAAAGTGAATTGAATCTATATGTGTAATTGAAACTGACTGCTTCTTTATCCATTCAATTCAGCCAGCAACTCATCTAAATTTCATTACAAATAACTACTACTCTTATTTTTAAATATTGAAATTGGAATCTTCCAATCATACTCACGCAATACTCTTAAGCACAATAACCCTATCACTGCAATAATACCCACAGCCACTCTTCTCCCGTCTGACTACCCACGCAATAATACCCACGCAACAATAGCCACTCCTCTTCATGTAGCCACCCTTGTAGTCGTCAACGCAAAAGAACTATTGCTCGTTCATATATTTTTAAGCTTCCAAATTATAATAGTTCTCTGTTATTTTCATAGCTCGGTCTAACCTAATGTCATTTGCAATCAATTTTTTCTTTTCAATTAAATAATGAACTTTTTTAATGATATTACTTATAATGAAATTAATACTTATAAGTTGTTCTGTGTGAATGTTTATTATTTAATAAGATTATTTTTTAATCAAGGGTAAAAATATCATATAAAACAATTGAATTCATTTTGATTATGTTCCAAATAGTGTAATTAAATTCAATTCTAATATTACTGAGTTTGTTCCAAACAATATAAATTAAATTCAATTCTAATGTTACTAGATTTGTTCCAAGCAGTATAAATTGAATTCAATTCAATCTCATTAATGAAATTAAATTCAATTCGAAGATTTTCAAACACTTTGTAAAGGATAAATTTTTGGAATGAGAAGAGGAAAAGAAGACAGTGATAAGATTGTTGCCGTGAAACTCTCCTCCATAACAATATCCATAGTCTACACATGGTTTCTGAAACATTATAGCATTAAGATGATTAATTGAACTGCTGAATGTGCCAAGCGACAACGTCCGTGTAGGGAAGATTGCCTCCAAAAATATCAAGAGCACTGCCCACGGTCACATCTGCACGTCCTTTGCCTGCAGTTTTTATCTTCTCCAAATCATCCATTACAGTCACACCGCCAGCATATGTCACCGGAATCTGATAGATATTGTCATAATATAATGCATTAGTAATAACACTACAAAACTAT
Organism: Erythroxylum squamatum; assembly: GCA_025629845.1. NCBI lineage: Eukaryota > Viridiplantae > Streptophyta > Magnoliopsida > Malpighiales > Erythroxylaceae > Erythroxylum > Erythroxylum squamatum. The sequence continues at coordinate 23,499,711 of JAOTBA010000004.1, read as the reverse complement.
CACATGTATTACGAGGCAGACATGCAAAAGTAATGCCCACAGTCGCCTATGCAAAAGTTATTTTACTGACCGGTGAGTGCTTGCCAAGCAATGCTACGAGCTCTTCATCAACCCCAACCTGCAGTTACAAACAATTAGGAAAGAAATCTCATTCTGGGGGACAGAATTGATGGAATGGAAAAGGCCACTCATGGATAGAAACAAGTACGAAGATCAAAGAATTTGATCAATAACCCTTTTCTCACAACTAAATGTAGCAGCAGGAGACAAAGAAAGAGCTAATCAGATGAATCTCTGGCAAGAAATCAGAGCATTCAACTCAGGGATATGTGTTCGCATGGCCACATTACTGAAAATGCTAAAGTTGGTATCGCATGTACAAAGAATGAATGCAGCAACATTAGTTTCTCCGATTAAAGATTAATTTTATGAATTATAAGGGAGATATAGTCTTAATTTTTCCCATCAACATCAACCCCATGAACCAAAAACTCATCTGCGTAGTTGGCGAGAAATTCCAGTACTTCCTCATTAAGATATACGTCAGTGAATTTCTGCCATCTGTCAGTGACAATTGCATATCTACCTTCCTGCAAATCAGGACGGCATATAAGACGCTAAAAAACATACAACTGAAGATTATTATACTCTTCAGTTGCCAAAAAAAAATTTCAAATTTACTCTGCATACTATTTTCTCCATTACTTTTTTTCTCCAAAACCTAAAATATGCCTGCATTTTTATTTGTTTCAGTATCCTGCTTAGCAATAAATTATCCAGAAGCAATCCTCAAAGGTGGAATGGTAGCAAGATTATAAAATCTCATTTGAAAGATAACCTGAAATTCAAGTTGAATTCGCCCTAAACGCCATTTAACACCATTTAACACAGAAAACAACATATGGATAATTAATTATACACTTCAAACCTTCTTTCTGCAGCTAAGGTCCAATACAAGTCTCTGCCTCCCAACAAGATGGACAAGATCCTTAAGTCTTTCCAGATCCATTTGCCCATTGTTAAAAACATACTGCAAGAGTACCAGGATAAATTAAAATTAAATAAAAAGTCCAAATGTGATTCACGGGTACATGCCCATCCAGTCCCAAAGGCAATCAATATACAAAAATGAAACTAGAGTTTGAACTTTCTGCAGGAGGTAACATAAACAATAGTTCAAGTTTTTCCTCAATTAACCTTCGAGAATCTCGTCTGTAAATCAAAAGATAGATATATCTTTATTATCTACCGCAGAGGTAAGTTGATTCTTCAAATGAGTTTTCAATAAACAGAGCATTGGAAGTGTAGTTAATTATACGTGTGTTAACAGAAAAGTATGTCAATCAGAAAAACACAAGGCAAACACATGCAGAAAGAGCAGCTAAATTTGAAGTTTAAAAAAATTAGAATTTTTGCAAGAAAATAAATAGAAGAATAACATACTGAAGTAACAATGACGTGGCTTGCTCCTTCCTTTATGTAATTTAGTGAATTCTCCGCATTGATACCACCTCCAACTTGCAGGCCGCCTAGATATTTCCAACCCTCACAGTAAGTTCAGCAGAGGAAAAAATTTGTAAGTATTGAACATACTATCAACAATAAAAGTGACAACGCTTTCTGTAGGCACTTGACTCATATGGAACCATTATGGGTTTGAGCACGACACCATCCTTGTGTATGCAATGCATTAAACCCCCAGGGTAACTAGAAATCAGGTGATACAGAGAAAATTGGCATGCAGAACTTTTTTGTGAAGGTAATATCTTCTAACATGCAAAAGAGAATGTGACTATTTTAGTTCCTAAAATAAAAAGAACTATTTTCTCAAGCAATCACAAACATTTGATCACATAAAGGAAATCAAACTTTAGTGCCAGAAATGAAAGTTTTAACACAAGGAAACCGAGATATGAAACCATAATATGTTTAAAAGAACACGTATATTACGAAAACGAGAGATCAGAGACGTGAAGATTTCGTTTACTTCTGTAGAAATCTTTGATGAGGAGCATTGTTCTGGTTTAATATGAGCACCAATAGTATCAGCTTCAGTTGCAATATAAGTAAAATAAGCCAATGTATATGGCTTAGCTTAACATTCAACTAACAGAGATATCTTATGAGAACTACTGTCATTGCAGCAAATCACAAAAATTAAATCACCTTATCTGGAATCCCAACCAAAAGGACCGTAAATAACAATTATGATATTTAATTATCAAAGGGGCATATGGGGAATAGGGAACAAAAGAAAGAAACAAAAGACAGTGACCTACCTGGATAAGCATGCAACGCTTCAAAGGCTGCGGCTTGGCTCAAAGGATCAGCTCCAAGCATGATTACATGGCCTCCCATAAGCCCATCCTCCTCATACAGATTTGCAAACTCTGCTGCTGACTTTTCTGACTCAAAATTTGTCACTAGAATCGCCTTTTCGTCCATTGAATCCCGAAGGGTAGACCCAACAATTTGTTTCACTTTCCCCTGATATGTAAACAAACAATAAAATGAGCCAACTTTTAACTTGAAGAAGTAGATGGTCTACCCTGAACCCATATTCTCTAATTCCTGGGTGAAATTTCAGAGTTAGGGAAATATCAACTGATCATTAATAAAGATAATGTATTAAAAGTAATCGAACTGTGAAATTTATGGACAAACGCGAAGATTCTGCTTGACAACGCTAATCAGAAAGAACACATCTTACACCCAAAAGCAGGAGAATGTATTAAAAGCACTGAAGTTGAAATACGTTAAAAGTACTGAAGTTGAAATACCTTGTGTATATCTATACAGGGTCGGAATCGAACTGCGCATTTTATGGACAAACGCGAAGATTCTGCAGCAACAATTTTTTAATTTAAAGAAGGTAAAATCTAAAGAAAAAAGATTTGGAAGCGGGCATACTGGAGACGGTAGAAGGCAGATAACTGAGGTACTTGCTGTGCTTTAAAGATACGTATAATGTAGAGTTGGATTTCCAGTGCAGTAGACTGAGAGCGGCGTCAAAGCTGCAAGCTTTCATATTTGGGCTACTTGTTGGCCAGTTTTTAGGATAGTTTGGGGGAAAATGACAGATGGACGGTGGTGACTTTAAAACGGTTGGGTTTGCTACTTTGCAATAGTTTAGGCAATGTTTTAAAAACCGAACCGGTCAAAAGAAAGGTTTAAATTTTAATGGTTCAACCGGTAGTGAACCACTATCAAACCGAAATATAATAAAAAAGATAAAAATTTCATAAAAATTTCATAAAAATAAACCGGAATATAATAAAAAAGATAAAAGTTTTATAAAAATAAATAAAAATAAAATATTTTATTGAAATGAAAAATCCAGCATTAATTTGTATTGATTACTGTTGGTATTGTCTGACAATTCAATCCATCACGAAGAAAAGGAACCGAGAAGATTTACGGCCACCAGCAAAATTGTAATTAAAGCCAAGAGTTTAAAACCGGACCGGACCGGTTTGGTCTGATTTGATTAAAAGATTTGAACCGTTCGGTTTTAATATAGAGAGGTTATTAAGTGAAACTGAACCGAACCATTGATCGATTCAAACTTTTTCCGATCGGATCGGACGATCCGGTTCAGTTTTTAAATCATTGCCGAAAGTAACTGTCCCGATTTCCAAATCCAAGGCTCTTGACCAACTTATTTTCAAGATAGTGTCTCTTGACATTTTTCGCTTTCCCTATATTTTTATTTCTAAATTTAATTTCTTTAAACTTTCATAACTATTTATTTTTTATTTATCTTCAACTAGAATATCTTAGTTGATAATTTAATATGGATTAATAATAAAATAATTCAATTTATTTATTAATTTAAAAATACTTTCAAATTTTGATAAAATGTATTTTAATTTAATTTTACGTAATTTATTATTTATTTTTAAGAAAAATAATAATGTTTTTGCTAGCAATAAGAAATAAAAATATTTACTTAATTATAAATAAAAACTAAATAATAAGAATAGAATCGATCAGTCTCTTAGTTTACTTATTTTATCTAGTAGACCCTCTGGCCAAATAGTTCAAGGTTAGAAACAATGTAGCACTACTTCGATCATTACTTACACCTCTGGGCATCGGAGATATTACTTGGATAATGGTTCTATTTTCAATCATCGATTAAAAGACATTGACAAAGCGGTGATATGTAGAATAAAGCAACTTTGGATTCATACTTTTATGACACATCAAATAGAGGCTAACGGGCGATTTGTAAAAATTTCCAGAGAGGACGAAAATGATCAACGGTAGGGTGGATGGAGAAGCGTACAAGTGGCATATTCATTTGAAGATTTTACTGAATTCGAATTATGTCATGTAATCTCTTGGTTCAAAAGCATGCAAATTGCCACACTAAACCTTCAACGTATGAATTGATAATAAAAATAAAAGATCATCGAAATTCTCTCTCTCTTTTTTTGATGATTGGGTCAAGTTTTTTTTTTTTTTGAAATGATGATTGGGTCAAGTTTGTACATTATTCTTATTAAATCTTTTGAGATATATACATTTATATAAAAGGAAATTTGACAGCCATAAGTAATAATTTAAAATAAAAGTGATAAATTCAATTTCAATAATTATTTAAAAACTCTCAACTTTTAGACTTATGAAGCGAACTATTGTGAAGTAATATTTTAAGATTATTGAGAAAATTTCCTAGACGACTTAAATCAAAAGTTACATAGATTAGTAACGTAATATATTAGTAACGTAATATATTAGTAACTTATATTAGTAACTTATAAGTAATAATTTATATTAGTAACTTATATTAGTAACGTAATATATTAGTAACGTAATATATAAGTAATAATTTCCCAGACGACTTAAATCAAAAGTTACATAGATTAGTAACTTATATTAGTAACGTAATATATTAGTAACTTATATTAGTTACATAGAAAATTTCACTTATATTAGTAACGTAAGACATTAAAAAAAAAAAGTAAGACATTGTAATGTGTAAAGTAGTAACATCTCTCAGTGTCAACCAAACCAAAGATTATGCATAGGATTGGATGAGAGTAATATATTTTTACTTTTTTGGTAAGGAAATTAATTTTAAAGAACTTAATTTTTTGAGATTTTTTCAATTTAATGTTTAAAATTTTAACTTTTAAAACTTCAGTTAAAAATGCTAATTTTTTTAATATAAATAATAGACGGACATTTATATGATTTTTAACGTCTAGACATATTACACAACTAAAAATATTAGCTACTTAATTAAAAAATTAACAAGTTAAATATTAAATTTTATTTATGTTTATATTTATTATTTCAAACTGTTGTGAACAATGATGGTTTTTTTGATAAATCAGAAAGATTAAATTAATGAAAAAATATATACAGCAAGACATTGCCAAAGCAACAGTCGCTAAACCCAGCTAGAGGAACTGGCAGCAACATGAGGGGTCCTAGACTTCCCTTCACCAAACAACATATACAAGACTGAAAACAGCCAACAACCACAGCTTCCAAAGAAAGACAAGATTATCAGCAAGATTACCAACAACACACCCAAAACAAGCTAAAAGACGCAAAACCAAATTAAGCAATCAAATACAGTAATCACGACAAACAGTAAGAAAAGGCTCTCCAATGGAGAGAGAGACAAAGGTATGGACTTTGAAGACACCATCATAGCTGCAAGGCAGTACACTGATGCGGGACTCCAAGAGGAAATGGAGATTAAAACACAAGTACGGTTGATCAACGAAGGAGGTACCTGCATAAAGAAAGAAGAAGAAACAAGGAAAGTAAGAACAACAACCTCCCATTACCTTCTCTCGGTGTTTAAGCTGAGCTGTTCCTGGACTTGGAAGATCACGTTAGTAATAATGTTCCCCTCTTCCAAAGCTGCATTTTTGAAAGTTCTAAGGTTTCGTTCAGACCATAAGCTATAAACAATAACAGCGAGGAGAATGAGGAAAATATTAAGGTCAGTGTTCCTGTGGCCTTGGGGCTGGCTAAACCAATGGATAATAGCTGGGAGGTTGTGGAGGTGAGGAATATTGAGCTGAAAGTGGGAGATGCAGTGTAACCATACCGATTTGGAAAAGGAACATTCAAAAAAGAGATGGTTGGACGACTCATTATCCAAAAGGCATAGGGAGTAGTGATGCCAAAAGAAACTAGTGATCATGGGATGAAGTAGAAAAAAGAACTTATTGTTTGAGCTGTTGAAGAGTAGTCATACCCGCGTGAAAAATGACTTTAATATGATCAATCTCAGCAAATAAAAATGTATAAGTATCAGCAATAGGTGTTGTAGGCTGTGCAAAGGAATCATATGAGGAGTATGACAAATCAACCACTCGAGCTTGCTTGTTGACATATACCTTGAGCATGCAAAAGTTGAGTAATTAAACATAGAAATGCCAATAATGTTTGTTGTTTACCAACAAGCATAACCATAGCCTCAATAATCAATCTCCCTAGATTTATTTTTACCCCAATGTTCTTATTCTACATAATAACACATTTTTTGGGAACATAAGATACAAAAATAAAACAAACATATCTTAGCCAATGCTTTCAGATTGTCGATGCAGCTTTCAACAATTTCAGTAGAACATTACCACAAAACTACTTAAGTACTTGGAGGCAATGAAAGGAAATGCGAATGACACTCATGATCACCTTAGTTTTAAGCCCTTTTTGTTAAATCAGCTGTATTATCAAGATTCAGTAACAGTTACAAGCAAAGGCCTCCAGATGGACCTAGCAAAGATCTTAACTATTTTCACATCCGTAGACTTCTCAAGTAACTACTTCGAAGGTCCAATTCTAGAAGCCATAGGATAATTCAAAGGCCTTTATCTCCTAAATTTTTCATATAATGCTCTCAATGGATCAATTTTGACCTCCTTGGGCAACCTTTCATAACTAGAATAGCTGTACTTATCCTTTAATAAACTAACAAGAACTATTCCTCAACAGCTCATAGGTTTAAATTTTTTTCGTTCTTGAACCTCTCTTACAACAAACTAGTCAGAATGATGCCAACAATCACTCAACTCTAGTAACTACAAGAAAATTTGGTTTCAGCAAACAAATTCTTAGCAACCACAGTAAAATGGTTGCTAATTATATACATTTTGCAACCAAAAATTATTTGGTTGCAATATATAAGTTACGTATATTTTT
>JAOTBA010000004.1:23470917-23486387 GCA_025629845.1 Erythroxylum squamatum | reverse complement strand
GTACTTTAATCATAACTTCTTCATTTCTAACCCAAATTGAGCGTTTCCAGTGGCGTTGGAATCGTTAGATCGGGGGGGAACAAATTTTCTTATAAAGCCCATTTAAATTTTCTATTGGAGGTTTTTTCCCCTTTTGTGGTTAGTTTATGGTCGGGTTGGGTCTTCTATGTTTGTATGGGTCCGAATGTTGGGCCTCGGAGACGGGGTCCAACATTATGTTCATTATATGTTTTATTTTGAGTGTAAATTTTGCATATTATATGTTAGTTTTGTTTAGGTTTGCATAATATGACTCGTGTGAATGTGTCAATAGCTAGGAATTAATGGAATAGGTTTAACTTTGAACATAGTCTTTTTGGTTGCTAAGATTTATTAGCTTATGAAATTATTGTCCTAGGTTGCTTTGGTTAAATATACATGTTAATTAAGATATGATGTTAGTTTGTTCGTCCTAGGAATTTGACACATTCATTTATAATTTTATGTCAATTGAATAATTAGCATCGTTAGTATCTTTTCATAAGAATGATTAGCTAAAGAAAAAGAGGTAAACAAGAAAATATAAAAAAAAGTGTGTTTTTGTTTAATAAATAACTATTCTGCTGGCCCTTTTTAAAATAAATCAAGTTATAAATAGAGCTAGTAGCTAGTTGAGAATGTAATATAGTTAAGTAACCAGGGGACATTTATCATAAATGTTTTACTTCGCTTCAAAAGGCTATAAAGACATTCTAACAAAGCCGTTTAATAAAAACATGACCTAATTGAGTAATCGAGGGACATTCATCACAAAAGTTTGCCTTCATGTCAAAAGGTTACGTTCATGTTAACGAAAATTATCAAAAATAGTGCATTGCTTAATAAATCATATTAAACTTTGTGAATAGCATGAATTCTCATGAAAAGCTACTTAAGCGTAGTTACAATTTTAATTGACTAACTACTTATCAATGTATGTGTGTGAATGATACGAGTAAATGAATTTGACATTAAGTCTTAATTAGTATGTATATTTAGTCCAAAGTACTTAGACACAGATTTCATAAGTTAATAAGTTAGAACAACTTGAAGGATTGTGTTTGCAATTAAATTTGTTTAGTGAAGTTCGATGCCATTATACCATTATTGCATATGTGTGTGTTATTGTAACACCCCCTATACGGAGCTTACAACCATCCACACACATAGCAACCAAATTCTTGTACATGCCTTCAAGGTATTCAATTCTATTCAATGCTATTCATATACACATTACAAAACTCCTCAATGCCCAACATTATCATTTAACAGTAATAATACATCTTTAAACTTACATAGTAATACAAAAGAAAACATACATTTCCTTTCTTCATTACATGTGTAATCATCAGCAACTAAAAACATATTTCAAAAGTACTTTTTTTCTTCTACCTGTTGGCCTTAATCCCTGCAAATGTTCCCTGTACCTTACTCCTATGACTTGGACCTTCACATATTAACACCCGTGCTAAGCTTTAAAGCTTTGTGAGGAAATCAGTTAGTTTGGATGACCACTCACAGCAATCATCCACCAAGCACACACATTTAGAAATATCACAACTCATATACAATAAATTCACCTTCATGAACCAAACATTGATATTATTCAATGCTCATGTAAATAATGATGGCATACTTAAGCAAAGTAAATAATGTAACGATGCTTCAACATATTATCCCTAGCCGAAAATGCACATTTATTAGCCAAATATTGATATGATACAAATTATCTATATAAATGCACATCATCACAATTTATTATTACAATCAATATAAATGCTCATTAATACCAATTATTCATGTTGTCATGTTGTCTTTCTTATTTATGACTATTAACTTTCTTTTTTGTGTTAAGCCTGCACATTTTTTGTGGATGTGGATAATGAGTGCTGTGGATATCCGAAGATATCAAACTATGGATACCCAAAGGTAGCAAATTGTGGATACCCGAATGTATCGAACTGTGGGCATCGATGGTCTCGAACTATAGCAGCTACACTGTAACCCTATAGGCATGCCCATCTATCCACCACCAAAACAATAAAGCAGGCACTGTAACATTTCCTTTAAGAATTTTCCAATTTCACAATTCATGTATTGACAAGTCATATGATATACATTTCAAGTCATAAAATATGTATCTATGTTCATACATGCAAGTCGTAATTTATCACCATTAGAAAGGTGTCAAAATCACTTGTATAATCATACTATATACATATGAGCAATTCATACGCAAACAAATCATTTATGTACATATAAGTTTTCTTTAGAATGCATTATTCTCAATCTTAAATTCCAATGTTCAGTCACCCAATTCACAAATGATAAATCCTATTTCATTTAGTTCTAGGTGTGTGAAAATTTTCATACACATTCAAAGAGGTTTTGATGTGGTAGAAATCGGAAACAAAAACAGTGCCACGATCGTGACAGATACTCTCTTCGTTCATACCTCTAATTGTTCCTTAATAAGCATATAGAAAAAGTCAGAACTGGGTTTCGAGGTCTTCTAGAAATTCTTTCCTCTATGTCTATAGTTTTTTTTAGAAATTAAAAATTTTCATTAAGGATAGAGGATAAACAATGAGGAGTTTGGGCTATAAGTCAGCTAAGAATGACTTAAGAAGCCAGGAGTCTAAACAACGCCGTATGAGGCAAGTCCAAGTTACAAGCAAAACGACCACATTGAGAGGTCTCCCCGACTTTTGGGGTAAAACGACTTAGAACTTTCTCTATTCTTCGAAAAAATTTCCCAATTTGGCTGGGTGGGAGTATCGCGATTCGACTGTCAGTGAGGAAACTTGGTTGAGGTGGAGAGGATGATAGCGATCAACATAGTGATGGAATATCTTCGCAAAGAATGTGATTGCCAGGTAATCGACATCTTCTCGTATCATGTGTAGCGATTAGGGTTTAATCTTGGATCTTCCTTGTGTCTTGTAGGTGTTCCGGGGTTGAGTTTCCTACATGTCGTCTGAAAGGATGATGATCGAGTGGAAAGGGGAGCTCGGAGTTGCACATCTGCAGCGCGTCTACTTATAACTTTCCAGAGAAAATAAAAGGAAAAATATGTCTATAGTTTCTATAGCACTAACAATCAGATTATTAGGACTTCTAAATCATGAAATATAAGCAAAATATCACAAGCTGCTCCAAAACAGGGGCAACATCAGGTCACCTTTTTCGATCTCAATTTCCAAGGTCATAAAGTCAGAATTAAGTCAGAGTCCCTTCTAGAGATATTTAGTTCTATGTATTAGGTTTCATATTCAATTGAAATGACACAATTTGGAGGTCTTTAGGCTGAGTTATGACTCAAACAATGTGAACGACTCAAACAAACCCTAGACAGAATTCCACTACTCAATACTCTCTTGTCATATTCAACTAATTCTATGCAAGATAACACCAAATAATATCAAAGCAACATCCTAGCAACCATTCCACATCCAAATGAATCTTTATACCTATTCAATGATACACAAGTACAGAAATCAATTAAGTGAAGTCCTAAATCTCAAAATTGACAAAGTAGGTCTTCTATTGCCTTTCCTTCCCTTCCTCTTTGGCTTTGCTTGAAATCAACAACTAGAAGCACCAAAAATATACCTCTCAATCCCACTTTCAACCTTATAATTTCATTCCTTCATAAGAAAAGTAAGAAGAGACAAAGGTGAAGAGAAAATATTTAACTTTTACCTTGATTTCCACCTAAGATTGGCTTGATTTCTTAAGTAAAACCAAAATCTGTATTAGTCTTTTTACATTCTATTAACATCCAGTCTTAATAAAATAATGACTGGAAAAAATTTAGGAATAATAAATAAATGTAATATGAATCTCATAATTATAATTCCATTATAATTTAATTTCAATGCATAATTATCTCATGAATTTTATCATATACATCTAAGTATGTATAAAATAAATAACACTTTTAAATTATTTTTGTTACTAAGCTAAAACTAATCGATTGGCTATAAGGCATAAATCAACATAGATTAATTATAAATAGCATTATGATTGTGTAAATGTTTAGAGGAACTGGTAAAAAAGGAATAGATCTTACGAGGCGGTTAGTGGCTATTTCTAATCATTACTTGTTATATCAGTAATAGATATTATTTTGGTAATGATAATGACATAATTTTATAATATAACAAGTAAATGAGTAAAATTAATATTTATTAAATTTCTTCGATAAGTGTTAAAGCACTTGCTACTTTAGTCTTTTTTTCGTTATGTTTTCCATGGTGCATTAAAGAACCTGAATATAAACAACTCAAATTTCTCTTAAATTCTTTATTTGACTAATAATTAACAATCTTGATAGCTCAAACAAAAAACTACACATGAGCTAATAGGGAATCTTAGTACGACAACCAAATCAACCTACTTAAGATATCAAGTATAACTGGGTCAATTACATAATAACACAAAAAGAAACAAATAATAAAACTCACATTATCAACTTATATTGGGAGATTTTTTAGGTTATGTGAATCTCAAATCAAAATACTATTTTCACTCAAGTTTTAATTTCAAATAATTGAGTTAATGATTGTTATCTTATAATGTTCCTAGAAGCATGAATGATTTGATATATATATATATATATATACCCACCTTTTATATAGAAGGCAGTACAAATAATAAGTATTTTTATAACGAGAAAGAGATAAAATGATTTAAGTTATAACATACTAATTTCACCTTAATTAGTATTGATTCATTAGTCAAGATATTATATAATTCTATTAGATGTATGATATAGTGTTATCGTCTTCTAAAACGGGTTATTAGATAAGTATAAAACTAAAATTTTTTATCATTTAGTCCAATTATACACGAGTAAGAGATGAAATCCTTGTTACTAAAATAATTATATGTTTAATATAATTATATGGGACAATTACATTATTATTGTTATTAAAATAACTGCTTAAGACAATTAGTCATGCAAATGTTATAATTAAGTTTTTATTGACTTCAAAAATAAGATAACAACAGATAAAAAAACATAAAAGTGTCCTGTCCTAATGGCTGAAGAATTCTCAATTCTGAAATAAGTCCTCTAATTAGATATAATTATGCCGATTATATCATATTATATTGATCAATAACAACTAAAAAAGTTGATATCAACTAGATATAACATATTAATTTTGAGTATGCCGTGTCAGCCAAAACATTACAACACTCTTAACAGTGGATTTATGTCTTTTATAATTTTTGCTAGCAACTTTGGTTTGCTGAAATAAGTCCTTTAATTAAAAATAGTTTTGCCGATTCTATCATACTATACTGATCAATAACAGCTAAAAAAGTTGATATCAATCAATATCTTAACTAGATATAACATATTAATTTTGAGTATGTCGTATCGGCCAAAACATTATAGCACTCTTAACAATGGATTTATGTCTTTTACAAATTTTACTAGCAATTTAGGATGTGCTTGGTTTATTTGAAAAAATGATAATAATAATTATAATGAAAAATAAAAATAAATATGACCTATTCCTCACATTGAGTATTGTCTCAAAAGGGATATAAATTACTAACCATCTTTTTAATTCCCATACTAACCAACCAATTATCTAATTAATAGAGAAAAGCGAAAGAAAGAAATAGGGGGGAAGGGGTTGGCAGCTGGGAATGTACAAATAATGAATTAAAAAGGGGTAGAAAGTAAGAAAAGGCAGAAGTAAAATGGCTTAAAAGAAAAATGGGGGGTAGAATAGAACGATGCCAGATGTTGTACACGGCCTAGGCCTCAGAGGTGGTCTTTGGCAGGCACAGCACAGACCTTCCGTAGCTTAGTTGACGATGCTTCATTAAAAGAATATATATAACCATGTCGCGATCATCGTTGATTCGCCGGATTACGCCTTTCTTCGCCGACCGGATTCGACAGAACCACAGGCTTCTCAGCTCCTCCTCGGCTCTTCACGAACCTACTTCTTCTACTTCTCCAGACGACGATTCCATTCACTTGACTGAAAATTGTATTCAGGTACATCTTTTTTTCTTGTCGAATTTGTTCCTTTTTAGCTTATTGGTTTTTATGGGTTCGTCTCGTACAGTTTATTTCATCGTTGGAAAGGTTTTTTTTTTTTTTTTGAAGTAAATTGTTTCCTTTTTTCCTTATTCTTTTCATTTCATTGTTTTGATTCATTTGATTAGAATCTGTCAAGTAGAGGGTTCTAAGTTCAAAAATAGAATAGAGTTGTTTTGCTTTCCAACCACGCAAAACCATCAAGGGATATCTTTGGTGGGAAAATCACATTTATATCAGCTTATGATAGAATCAGCTGTTTGCTAAACACGGCCTTTGTTTTGCTAGCCCTTGTTTATGTACACCTTTTTAGTGTTTAATGCTCCTCTAAATGTATAATTCAGATAAAATTTGAAGATCGGATTGGGTTTGGCTGGAAGTAAAACTTGGGCCTCTGTTCTTTCACGAATTTCATATTTATTTTAGCCTTCTGATTGACTTTGCAATTGCCTGCAGAGGATGAAAGAACTTCAAGCCAGTGAGGGAGCAACAGAGAGAAAATTGCTGCGTCTAGGTGTTGAAACTGGTGGATGCTCTGGTTTCCAATATGTTTTTGACTTGGATGATAAAATTAACCATGATGACAGGTTTGAGAAGATTGTTAACTTCCTGTCTTCTTGCATTCTTTCTTTTTGTTGCTTAACTACAAAAGGATCAAATGCATCCCCCATTTGTAGTTTTCTAATGATTTCATATCCTTTTCACAGAGTCTTTGAAAGGGGAGGAGTCAAACTGGTAGTTGATAATATTTCATATGATTTTGTGAAAGGAGCCACTGTTGACTATGTTGAGGAACTGATCCGCTCAGCTTTCGTTGTAAGCCATTTCATCTTCCCTATTCGTGTAATGATATTGTTTCTAGTTATAGGATTAAATAAAGAAATTTTCACGCAAACCTGAAAATTCATCAAGGTTATTGTCATGTCAATATTCCATCAGTCTCTGCCTGTCATTCAATGCATAAGAACTTGGTAGATAACAAGTTGTCATGTTAACGTGTATGATGGTACTTCAAGTTTGCTTCTCATGGTTAATTGAGGTATACCTACATTTACATAGATTGATTGCCTGTGCCATGTTCTTAGTATTTCAATCTGAGTTTTGATTTTCTAAACTTGACATTTCCCTTTTGTGCTTTGGTGCTTTTTCTTTAAGATAAAATTACTTGAGGTATAATGTAAGACCTTAAATTGCATCCACAACAGAAGAAGACTAAAGCCAGCATCTAACTTTTACTTGCCTCTCTACATAGGTGACCATAAAGAATGAAGCATTGGTTTGGATTTCAACAAATGAACTATTGAAATGATTGTTAATTGGTTTGAACTGCTCAATTGTTAATGGAAATGCCATTATAGAGAGATTAGGTTATATACTGAGAATAATCCAAATTCAGAATTTACATCTATAGCTTTTCTGCTAAAGGCCAAGATTAGATTTGATACCTTATGCATGCTTGTGAGTTCACTCTTGGGTTGTTTCTTGATACTAATTGTTGCTCTCTTAAATGGTTCATGGATAAAAACTGTGTTTTGAATTCTGATTTCATGTCTAGGTGGCCACAAATCCAAGTGCTGTTGGTGGATGCAGTTGTAAAAGTTCTTTCATGGTGAAACAGTAACAATTTGGAGTTATTCCACACATTTTCAGCTTGATTTTACAATGCCATGCTAATCTGTTATTATTCTAATATTCTTTTCAATAGCTAGCATTTGTGCACAATTGTTGTGCCAATTTCTTGTGTACCAATAATGTAACGAGGCTTTTTCGCAGTTATGGCAGTTATGTCCAATTGTAGAACCTTGATTATCAACAGTACATTTATAATCTTAGAATTGGACCAAAATTTGTGGCATTCCTTGGCCATTTGCCGAAGTACGCTCCTACTTTACATTGGTGGCCGGTCACTAGATTTGAGTCCGTCTGTGGACATTGCCACCTTCCCCCTAACAAGAGCATGTCTTGATAAGGGTTAATATGTTCCGCTTCAGCGATCTTGCAGGTAGTACTTGAAGATTTGACAGGTGTCGTATCTCGTTTCAACATCTAATTCGTTTTAGAATATGGATAACCGGTTTGATGAGGAACTCTCTTTAGGAAGGGAAGGCTGGTCTGGACTGTCGAGGCAGTCTAATGCAATAAATAAAACAACATTGGAAATCTTCAAATCCAGAAGCCGAAGACCATTACTAGAAACCAGCCTTGTGCTCTCAAGGAACTGTACTTATTGCAACAGTGAGAAATTCCACCTAAAGTATAGGTGGTTTCTCCATATCTTTCACATGAAACCTTCTTTTCCGAAAACCCATTATTCAGATGGCCTTTGCCCCGAGACTGGAATGTCATCAAACCGTTTCTGTAGCAAACGAAAGACGATCAAGATGAAGTCAGCGATTAAACGACCATATGATGCAGCAGTAACATACTACTGCTCCACAGATGGTTAAGCCTGATTCTCTATGCATGCATGCCTATGTCTCGATCCAGTATCAATCTCCAATTAAATTAACCATGGAAAATTTTATCGATCCACCAACTAGATGGCCTATAATAATAAAAATTCCACGAATTAGAGATTACAGAAGCAGAATATGTGGAAGGAATACTTAAAAGACATAATTTGCAGTATATCAATAAATGCAAGACCTTAATCCAAATTTTGGTTGAGAAATTTCATACGCACAAGAAGACTCAAGTCTCAAGAATCAAACTTTATCTTTTCCCCGAGGAAGGTAACAGAAGTAGGATTTTAAACAGTGATATTGAGGTTTCGGATCATTACGATTTAAGCAGAAGAAGACCAACAGAAATAACTAATGATAATTATGATGGACGATAAAAGAATGCAGCAAAGAACATAAGGACTTCAAAATATTCAAAATTGGGAAACCTTTCGTCCAAAGGAAAATGTTAGTATAAGAGAAGAAAAGCTATAGCAACTTCATAAGTGCTGAAACAAACTAGATTTTGCATCAGCTTTAATGTATAAATCGTGGTTTTTGTCATACACAGAAAGTAAACTATTATTCAAATGGATTTTACACATGTTTCTCCTAAAGTTATTCTAAATTTATCAGAACGCTTGAAACATTACAAATGCAATTATGTGACTATCTAAGACAAGTTGAACCAGACAAAATAAAAGTTTTATGTTGCCTTTTGAATCAACTGCCAATAGATCAGATGGTAGCAATTCAAATACCCAGCCAATGCAGAATATTGAATAAGAAAATTGTTAACAACAAATGCTTACAAGGTCATAATGTACTCTTCATGCTAGACTCGTATCTAATACTATGCAAATTGAAAAGGTACGGAGAAAACAGTAGGAGAAGAAAGAGAAATCTTTCATTCATTTTGTATTAAATATTTAGGACATTATTTATACCCCTCTAACCCCTTTCCTATTGGTTGTGCTTCCTAGAATCAAGGAGAATACTAACTAACAATTCTGCCAGGCTAGCTGTACAATACCGAAACTACTTACCTATTACTATGTACAATACCACTTGTGTGGTGAGGAATGTTAAAAAGAAATAAAAACATGGAGGCTCGCGATCGTGGCCTGTATCTTGCCCAAACTTGTCAACGTGTTTTTGGGTCTTTTATCACTTCCCCTTCAAGTCAGAGTTTCAGTTGAAAGCCAATAACTTCGATCTTGCAAATGAAACCAAAAACACTTGTGCATCCAAAGCCTTTGTGAACAGATCTGGGAGCTGATTTTTTGTGTTTATGTGTTTTAACTCAAGAAACCCTAACTTCACACAGTCTCGAACCAGATGAAGATCAATCTCAAGATGCTTCATCCTCTTGTGAAAGACTAGATTTTTCGAGATGTAGATGGTGGCTTGGTTATCTCAATATAAAGGTATGGGTTCAGCTTTGAAGTAACTGGGTTATCCATTTCAATTCGCAAGCGGTTGAAGCTAAGCTTCTGTACTCTGATTCAGCTAACGAGCGACTCACAGTTGTTTGTTTCTTCATTTTCCAAGAGATTGGTGATTTCCTGAGGAACACGCAAAAGCCTATTAGGGAGCGTCTGGAGAAGACACAACTTTTCCAATCCGAATTGGAATAAGCTATAAGGTGATGGTTTTCTTCTACTGCGTAGAAAATCCCTAAGTCCTGGGTTCCCTTAAGGTATTTCAGTACTCTTTTAGCTGCTTCCCAATGCAGTAGCCTCGGGTTACTCATGAATTGGCTAAGTTGTTGTGTAACGTATGCAATATCAGGCATTGTAAACCCTAAATATTGTAATCTCCCCACCAATCTTCTATACATTTCTGGTTTATCAAGTAGCTTACCTTCTTCAATGTTTAATTTCGTTCCAGGAACTATAGGTGTTGCACAGGGTGAACAATCTAGTAGATTGGTTTCTTGCAAGATGTCTCTGATGTATTTGCCCTGAGTAAGTATCATCCCATCTTTTGCTTTTGCGATTTCGATTCCCAAGAAAAATTTTGCATATCCCGTTTCTTTGATAGTGAATTTTGCATTCAATGTCTTCTTAACTGATTCCATTTATTCTTCATTTACACCTGTTATCAAAATGTCATCTACGTATATGATTACTTCCATAAAGCCATCCCTTGTGTCCTTAGTGTATAGGCAGTGGTCTGCTTCTGATTTAGTGAACCCTATTGAGTATAGTTTAGAGGATAACTCTTTATTCCACTGGTCTGCTTCTGATTTAGTGAACCCTATTGAGTATAGTTTAGAGGATAACTCTTTATTCCACCGTCTCCCAACTTATTTTAAGCTATAGATAGAACTTATTAGTTTGCATGCTTGTCCTTTTTTAGCTTTGGTGGAACCTTGTGGAGGTAGCATATATAGCTCTTCTTCTAGATAACCATGAAGAAAAGCATCATTGATGTCGCATTGGTGTATTGGCCATTGCTTAGAGGCAGTTATGGCCAAGAATATTCTTATTGTTACCACCTTTGCCACTGGAGAGAAAACTTCTAAGTAGTCAGCTCCTTCTCTTTGGAAAAAGCCTTTGGCTACAAGCTTGGATTTTAATTTATCCATTGTCCCATCTAGATTGTACTTCACTTTATATACCCATTTCGAGGCTATGGCCTTCTTCCCTTTAGGTAGCTCTGTAAGTTTCCAAGTTTCATTCCTCTCTAAAGCAAATAGTTGCTCATTCATAGAACTCACCCATATTTCATCTTTACTAGCAATATCATAAGATAAAGGTTCAAAAATTCCAGAGACATTACCTATAAAGTTGTTGCAGTTATTGTTGTGTTTGATGTTCAACATCCTTAACCCTTCTTCATTTGTTCCTGTAGGACAAGAAAGTTCTAATGCTACATTGCTATCATCAAGGGAATGAATGGATTGACATACTGTGATTTGAAGGACATAATCTCGCAGGTATTTAGGGGTTATGTGTATTCTGTCGCTTTTTCTTTGTGTGGGAGCAGTGGGTCACGTGTTTTGGTCTGGTGAGTTGTCAGATAAAGTGTAGTCAAGTGGCTGGGAACTTTGTTATGAATTATTGTCACTTTGCTCTGTTGGTGGGGTAGTAGTCATGGTAGGTGTTTGTGTAGGATATTCTGTGTCTCCATTGGTTAAGGTACTTGTGAATAAAGGTTATGGTTTTTGTGTAGTGTTTGTAACATTGTCTTCAAAGGGGAAAATACTCTCATAAAACACAACATCTCTTGACACAAACACTGTTTTAGTATCCAAATCCATAACTCTATAGGCCTTGTAATATGGCATATATCTAAGAAAGATGCATTTTTTTGACATGGGATCCAGTTTTGTTCTGTTTGGTGTTTTGTCTAAGGCAAAGCAGAGGCAACTAAAGATTTTCAGGTGTTCATAGTTGGGTTTTCTTTTGTGCAATTTCTCAAAGGACTCATCCACCCCAAGACTTTGGATGGGATTTGTTTATCAGGTTTGTAGCTGTTAATAATGCTCCTCCCCAATATCCTCCAAGCAATTTAGCTTTGAAAAGTAAGGCTTTAGTGATCTGAAGAACAGATGTTTGTGCTTGACCTCCACCACACCATTTTGTTGTGGTGTGTAGGGTCTACTCTTTTGGTGTTGAATTCCCATCTCCGTGAAAGTTTTAATGCATTCCTGATTAATGAATTCCCTTCCATTATCTGTTTGTATTTTTAATATTCTAGTGTCAAATTGCCTCTCAATGTTTTTAAGACACTGCACGATGGTTGGTTGCGTTTGGTATTTATGTCTTAGTATAAAGGTCTAGGTAGCTTTAGTGAAATCATCTACAATTGTAAGAAAATAGTGTGAACCACACATAGTAGAAACACTATAAGGCCCTCATAGGTCCACGTGGATGAGTTTGAAAGGTTTATTTGTATGTATCTCATGCTTAGGAAAGGGTTTTCTATGCTGTTTAGCCAAAGGACACACCTAACATTTATGTTTGTTAGGAACAAAAATCTTTTATCTCATTAATGTGCTGTAATTTTTCCTTGGATACATGCCCTAGTCTAGAATGCCACAAATCAAAAGTTATCGAAGCATTAAGAGCAACATTCTCAGCTTTATAAAACTCTAAAGAAGGACCTTTTAGGCTATTTGGGGATAGGAAGGTCTCTGTGTTTAGCTCATAAAGTCCATTCACTGCCTTGACAATAGCCATAACATCATTAGTCCGAAGGTCCTGCAAAAAAACTTGTTAGAGAGGAAAACCGCAATAACCTCATTCTGAGTAGTAAGTTTATTGACAGATAACAAATTCTTGAAGAAATTAGGTATGTGTAAGATTTCATTGAGAGAAATTTTATCCCCTATTTGTGTTTGACCAATATGAACAACTTCCTGCGTTGTTCCATCAGGTAGAGTCACAGGACACATAATCAGTGCAAAGACTTAGGTCTGCCATCATCTGTGTAGAAGCACCAAAATCAATAAGCCAAGACTCGGGACAATTAAAAGTTGTGTTCACAGAATGTGTAATATTACCTGGATAATTTTGATACCTTGAATATTGTACCTTCCCGGTAGTCTTGCCTTTGAAAGCTTTACTTATCTCTTGTTGAATGAAATTAGCAAGACTAGAAGATTGTTGTCCACTCTATGGCTTTTCCTCATTCTGCTCTTGTTGGTATCTACAAGACTGTCGGTTGTTTGGGCCATGTTTGCCTTCCCTTTTTCCCTCTGTGCAGCAAGCTCTTTATACCAGTCAGGGACTCCATATATTTTGAAGCAAGTTTCCAAGGTATGCCCATTTTTCTTGCATTTTTCACAGTACTTATCCTCCTTTTTGAGATAAGGTCCTTTGGCATAATTGTTATTATTTTTCCCACCTTTCTTCAAGCTACTCGACTGCTTAGCTAGCATTGCCATATTAGGGGTACTGTCCATAGTAGAATTCACTACCTTTTGTCTCTCAACAGTTTGCAGCGTAGAAAAAGCCTTATTCACAGTAGGCAAGGGCTCCATTAACATGATAAGGATAGCTTGTCCTTAGCACATAAGGCTATAGTCATGGATTTGCTCCAGGTTATGTAGTTGTTGCCGTTGAAAGGTGACAAGCACAACACCAGATTTTCAGTGTTAGTGACAGAGCAGGGCTCATATTCATTTGTTGTTGGCATGTTTATAGCACTGGAGCCACTGTTATCCACTGTATTTGACATTGTAGGTTAAGGTAGAGGAATCAGAGAGTAAGCTCTGACACCATGAAAGATGACAGAGAAAACAGTAGGAGAAGAAAGAGAAATCTTTCATTCATTTTGTATTGAATATTTAAGACATTATTTATACCCCTCTAACCCCTTTCCTATTGGTTGTGCTACCTAGAATCAAGGAAAATACTAACTAACAATTCTTCCAGGCTAGCTGTACAATATCGAAACTGCTTGCCTATTATTATGTACAATACCGCCTTTGTGGTAAGGAAGAAAAGGACAAAAAATGTTAACAAGAAATAAAAACATAGAGGCCCGCTATCATGGCTTATATCTTGCCCAAACTTGTCAACGTGTTTTTGGGACTTTTATCACTAGACATATAAAAGCATATCTGGATGCTCATTGAAGGAAGGTGAAAAATTAACCTGCAAGCACAACGAATAAGCTATCTATTAGAAGTGAGAGACAAAGTAAATAACTTTCATTTTATCAAATTGAATTTATAACTTGACTTTAAAGGTACATTTTAATGTTAAAGCTTTAATAAAGAGTTTCTTTCTTTTATAAATTAATTAAAATTTTCATTACAATAGGAATTTTTAGTAAATAAAAATATCTTGTATGACTCATTAACTGACATTCTTGTTATATATGACTCATATATGCAAGTTGCAATCTTGGAGTGTTTAAAAAAAAATGCAAGTGTTTTCTTAAAATTTTTTGGGTGAACACGACCTAAAAAGCATGCATGGTTCAACACGTGTTCTTTTTTGGAAATTAAAGGTGAAGGCATGGGCTCGTTGATACAGAGGATGTGCTTTCATAAAAGAAATAGTCTAGGACACAAATGTATCATAGATTGTGTCAATGTGTGTAGACAAGCAAAAGGATATATTGTCTGACAATAAAATTGTTGTTGAACTCGTTTTCATGTAAGAGGATAAATAGTGAGATCTATGACCTAAGTTATGGTTATATCCTAGGTTATATTGGCAACAATCACCCTCATTTAGAAAAATATTTTTTTTGAAATTCAAACTTTAGGAAGATTTTAGAACTTGTCAGAATAATAGCTAAGCTAGGTTGGATTTACTAAGGGGTTATTTGAGTAGAACTGTACCGATTAGAATTTTCAATTAACTATACTTATGTAAGTGAGTTTTAATGTAATATCTCGTTACCCATGTTAGGGCTATAATCGTGAATTATGAGAAATTAGGAAAATGCACATCATGCATAAGTTAATTATGACATACACATTATTTTACACATTCATATGATTATACATGCATTCATTGACATTTCCGGGTAAATTGTTTTATAAATGGAAATCGTGGATTTAATTGAAGTGTATTAAATGTGATTTGACAATTTTTGTACATTTCGGGTATTTTAAAATTTTTGTTGAATTATTTTGAGCTAAAAATTTATTTGGTGATAATAGTTATTATTTCAGAATTTTTGGTGAATTATGGATTAATTATCTTGAAAATAAAATGTGTTGTGTGTTAGAGTTTATTCTGCATTTTTGGAAACATTTCAGATATTTTAGAAATTTATAAAATTTTTTTGAGGTATTTTAGACTAGGAAAAATATTGAAATAAGGGATAAATAGAAGTATGACAATTGTATTAGAAATTAATTGACAAATTGTCAAATTATGGAGTGACAAATGGATAAAATCACATGTGACATGTGGACCTATAGTTATGAGACAAATGGTAGCTTATCTAGTTGACAAGTGGAAGACATGCATTGGAGACATGTG
>JAOTBA010000004.1:23449902-23462129 GCA_025629845.1 Erythroxylum squamatum | reverse complement strand
TTGGAAGTGTTTATAGTGTTAAGATAGGTTTTGGGAAGCTTTGGAGAGGCATGGAGGGCTTTGGGGAGCCCCCATGTTCGTTAAACGGACATGGATGTCCATTTAACGGACCTTCTCGGGTGGAAAAACACCATTTGGCCAGTTTATGTCCGTTAAACGGACATGCATGTCCGTTTAACGGACCTTCTCAGGTCATTTGGCCTCCAAAGTTCGGTTTATGTCCGTTAAACGGACATGCATGTTCGTTTAACGGACATGCTTGGGAAAGGTTGTGAATTTTGACCTTCTTAGAGGCAGAATCAGGTTTTGTGGTCTTCATGAGAGTTGTATATCTAGCTGTCTTATTTCTAATGGTTCAAAAACGAACTTAATCCGACATCTAGATTAAAAGTTATGGCGATCGCGCCAAGAGAGGTTTAAATTGATTTTGGGTATGAGCATGGTCCAATATTTTGGGCATAACTCCCTCATCCGACCTCCAATTGGAGCGATTCTTAGACCAATAGTTTCCTAAGACATATATCTTCCTCCCCTTAAAATTTGGTAACATTTGGAGTTGAATTGTGGAAGTTTGCATTAAAGTAAGTAAGAGGTCGATTAAGAGGGCAAGTTTATGGAATGAGCACACTTAGGCGTTTTAAGCATATCTTGAGTTGTAGACCTCCGATTGAGGTGATTCTTGCTTCAAATCATCTTAGAGACTTTAAGTTACAAGTTCTATGAAGAAGTCAACTTATGAATTTGAGGTTTGACTAGTGTTCGCTCACCACCATTGTGGAATGATAACAAGTGACCCTGCAGGGTTTTCAGCACAAGGCCATGTCTCAGGTCGTTGGGTTCCGGAAACGGGGTCCAACACTAAAGAGGATGCATCTAACTTGTTTTCAAATTCTCAATACATCTCTCATATTCTTAATCCATCATATTTATTATTCTATTTGAGTTCCTTCTTAAAATTTAGGATTTGTGAAAAGAAAATAGAGTTCTTGTCTCCCGTTTTTAACCAAAGGACCCCCAGAACTTTGTTTGATAGTGAAATATTATTCTCAACTTCTTAATTAAAAGTTAGCATTGCATTTAACTCTTCTTGTAATTGTTTTTGGTCATTTAGTGAGTTATAAAGGGAGCTTTCAGCTTGATTTAGCTTTTCCTTTGCTTTAAACACTACATTTTGGGAATTAAGGTACTTAGCCTTTTGTAGGTTTCAAAACTTAGTTTTTTATATGGAGCTATTTCTTCATGCAGGCATACTAAATATGACATTAATCTATATAGTTCATTCCCCTTATAATTTCCCCTTTAAGTGGTTCTACATCAATTAGAAATTGTTAAATAAGAGCAAATAACTCTTTTTTTTTAGAAATTAACATATTTCGACTTATAATAGGAGAATAATCAAAGAGTAAAATATCAAAGTAAGCCAAACTCTTTGGGAAGCAACTGAGCTAATGGTCATTCACTAAACCTTGGTCTAGCTTCTTTTTGGTGAACTAGTAGTACCTTTGTTTTTTATTATTCCATGCATAAGCTGAAATGGGTTCATACCGATTGGAGTTTTGAAGGTGGTTTTATAGGCCCATAAAGCATCATCCAACTTCAATGTCTAATCATTCCTTGAACTACTTACTATCTTCTCTAATATTCTTTTAAGCTTGTAGTTAATGACCTCCACTTCTCCACTTATTTACAGGTGGTATGGAGTGGCAACACAATGGTAGAATCCATATCTTCTAAAAAGAGCGTTAAAAGCTTTATTGCAAAAATCTACTCATCCATCGCTAATTATGGCTTATGGCACTCTAAATTGGTTGAATAATCTCTTGATAAACTTTTGCGCCACTTTTCCATCATTTGTTGGATTCTCCATTGCTTTAGCCTATTGTGGCATGTAGTCTACTCTGACTAAAATATATGTGTTTCTTATAAAGGATGGGAATGGTCCCATAAAGTCTAATCTCCGCACATTGAATACTTGCACTTCCAGAATGTTAAACAATGACATCTCATTTCTTTTCGAGATGTTCCTCACTCTTTGGCATCTATTGAATTATGCCAAAAACTCCCGAGCATCTTTGAACAAATTTGACGAATAAAAATCACACTTTAAGACTCACATCACTAACTTGTTAACTTCGTAATTCCCCGTACAGTTAGATTTATAACACTGCATCAGTATGTCCAATGTTTCTTCCTTTGGAACACACTTCTTTATCAGTTAATCAACATGTAAAGGATTGGTTCATCCCATAAAAATGGCTAACCTCGTATAAGAATCATGTCCTTTATTGATAAGACAAATCTAAGGGGAAGATACTTCCTACAACGTAGTTTGCTATATCAGCATGCTATGGTACCACAAGGTGGTTTAGCAACATTAAGCTCTCATCAGGGAATTGTTCATTAATGTCCTCACTTTGCTGCAATTCCCCTCCTTTGAGACACGATGGTCAGCTACCACATTTTTCCCTCTCTCCTTCTCTCTAATCTAAATATCAAATTCTTGTAAATGTAACACCCATTGGATAAGCCTTGGTTTTAAGTCTTTTTTGGCAAAGAGATATTTAAGCATGGCATGATCAGTAAAAATGATAACCTTAGAACCTAAGAGATAAAACCAAAACTTGTCATATACAATCACCATCGCTAGTAACTCCTTCTCAGTAGTGATGCAATTAAGTTGGGGCCCATTAATGTCTTACTAGCACAGTAAATTACGTGCAACCTTTTGTCTTGCACACAACCCACAGCTTGATTGCTAGCATCACATATGATTTTAAAGAGTAATGATCAATCTAGTGCTTTAAGATTAGTGCTAAAATTAGTGTTTCTTTTAATATATTAAATGTAGATAATAGATTAGTGCTAAAATTAGTGTTTCTTTTAATATATTAAATGTAGATAAACAAGTATCATCAAAATTGAAAGGCATGTCTTTTACTAACAGATTTATGAGAGGTCTAGTAATTAACGGGAAGTCCTTAATGAAGCAATGATAAATTCCTACATGTCATAGAAATTCTCACACGCCTTTGACATTAATTGGTGGTGGAAGCTTCCCAATGACCTACTTCTTAGCTTTATCCACTTCAATACCTTGGCATGATATCTTATATCCCAATACTACGCCTTCATGCGCTATAAAATGACATTTCTCTCAGTTTAGAACCAAGTGTGATTTTTCACATCTTTAAAATACTCCGTCTAAATTTGTTACAAAATGCTCAAAACAATCCCTAAAGACTAAAAACATGTCCATAAAATTTTCCATTATCCTCAATCATATCTGCAAAGATAGATATAATGTAAAAACCAAAAGGCATCCGTTATGGGTAAACGTTCCATAAGGGCATGTGAAAGTGATTTTCCTAATCCTCTAAATGGATAGAAAATCTAATTGTAGCCTAAATATCTATCCGAGAAATAGAATAAGGCATGGCAAACTACCCTTTCTATTATTTGATCCAAAAATGGAAGAGGAAAGTGATCCTTTTTAGTCACCTTATTAAGCTTCCGATAGTCAATACACACTCTCTAACTTGTGACTGTTCGGGTGGAAATCATTTTTCCACTTTCACTCTCCATTATCGTCATACATCCTTTACTAGGTACACATTGTACTAGCCTGACTCTTTCATAAACTAAAATTGGGTATATGATAATCGCAACTAATTGTTTATCTACCTTTTTCTTAACCACTTCTTTCATGTGAAGATTTAATCTTTGTTGATTTTCCCTTACTGCTTAACTTCTTTCTTCACCATATCACAACTTATTCCTTGTATGCCAGATATTTTCCATCCCATAGCCTTATCCAATTTCTAATGATCTTAACCATCTTACTCTCTTGTTCCTCATCTAACTAGTTCGAGATAATGATGGATAACATTTGGCCCTCACCTAGAAAGGTATACCTAAGGTATGTAGGTAAAGGCTTCAACTCGAGAGTTGGAGGCTTTTCAATAGAGGGTGGTATGTATGCTTCAATTCTCACTAAAATGTCTTGATGTGTTCGAACACTTGACTCCTCCGTCTCTCCTTTGTCCTCAGTCTCAGCTTCCTCATAACTTCTTTATTGTATCTCTTCTCTTGCTTGTTGATGCATTCATCCATTATGTCTATCTTCATAACAAAGTTTCTTTCTTTCAAATTCTTCAAGACTTTATTTGTATTGAACTCTATATGATCATCACCAATCCAAATAGTTTTCATTCATGAACGTCAATAAGGTCTCTCCTAGTATTCATGAATGGTCTTCCAAGAATGAGTGGACAATTCCTATCCTTTTCAAAATCTAATACCACAAAATCCACTAGAATAATGAATTTGTCCACTTTAATGATGACATCCTCCATGTTACTAAATTGTCTCCAGATTGATTGATCTGTTAACTAAATGAACATCGAAAATGGCTTCACATCGCATAGCCTTAGTTTCCTAAAAATTGACAAACGTATAAGGTTAATACTTATGCCTAAGTCGCAGAGACATTTGGTGTGAATACATAGGTATCTTAAATCTCCCTATCCCCTTCAATTTGGAAGGCATATGGCTAGATTGTAGCTTTCCTTTAATGCAGCCATCTGCTTATCTTCCCAAGTCCGCATTTTTGATAGTATATCTTTAAGGAACTTTGTGTAGTTAGGCATATGTTCCAACACCTCCACAAAAGACAAGTTAATTTGCAAAGTCTTCCACTTCTCAACAAACTTTGCAAATTACGCATCCAATTTATTCTTCTGAAGTCTCTATGGGAATGAAATTTTTTATGGGTAAGGTGGAGAAGGTATATAGGGAGGGCCTTCATTATTCTCTTCATCATTCTTCTACTTCTCTTGATCTTCTTTAAGGTGGGTTTTAACTTCTTTTTTTGGAGGTTTTTCTAGCTCTATTCCACTCCTAAGCGTGAGAGTATTAAGTTGCTCCCTTGGATTTGCTTCTGCATTGCTTAGAAGACTCCTATACTTCTCATAGACAATGCATTAGCGAGTTGGCCTACTTGAACCTCCATATTGTGAATAAAGAGGCACGATTCTTTGTTGCTTATGCGAATTACCCTTCCATCCTCTTTTAGGCCTATTCTAAACTTATGAAATTAGAATTCATCATGTCCATGATCTTGTGCAATTTCAAATCAATTGCACTGGACTTGTCTTGTTAAAATCCCAATGGACTTTGATTTCTCAACTGAGTCCTTGCATTGTTAGACCAAGAAAAATTTAGGTATTTCTTCTACACAGGATTGTATGTGTTTAAATAATGTTTATTACCTCCTTGACCAAATTGTGCTCCCATATAGTTGAGTTGCTTCATATTATTGTTTTGCACTAAGAAGCAATCACCTATGATATGGCTCTCTTGTTTGCATAGCTTAAATCAGTGTTAAATTGCTTTAAAGGAAGTGGAAGAGGTGGCTTTCAGACTGTTTAATTATTTGGTTAAGTTAGCAACCTTAGCCTAAAGTGTTGTCACTAAATTGATAACAATCATTCCCTTTTGATCTTAGAAGGTTAACTGCTATTTACTTCGGCCTGAAATATAAAGACAACTATTGTTCACCATCTCCCCTAGCCTGTCTTCTGCCTCCTCAACTGTTTTTTGCATTAGTGATCCTATAACAACTACATCAATGGTACCCCATATGGGTAGATTGACTCTGTTGTAAAAATTTTGAAACAGTAATTCCTTCGACAAGTTATGATAAG
The DNA here is from genome assembly GCA_025629845.1 of Erythroxylum squamatum. Taxonomy (NCBI): domain Eukaryota; kingdom Viridiplantae; phylum Streptophyta; class Magnoliopsida; order Malpighiales; family Erythroxylaceae; genus Erythroxylum; species Erythroxylum squamatum. Next base: position 23,456,427 of record JAOTBA010000004.1, on the reverse strand, counting down.
GATAGCTCCTTTGCAACTCCTTAAATTGCGCTCATGCTTGATATAATGACTCCCCTTTATTTTGCTAGAAAATTTCAATTTTCTTTATGATCCTTGTTGTCATTTTCAAAGGGAAGTACTTAGCCAAAAAATACTTACAACAACTACTCTTATATTGTGATGTTTGTTGGGTTTAGTGAATGAAACCATACTTTGGCTCTATTCTTAAGTGTAAAAGGGAAGAGCCTCACCTTGGTTGCTTCTTCTGATAACCCATTATATCGAAAATTATCACAAAGCTCTAAGAAATTGACCATATAAGCATTGGGATCCTTATTAGCCAAACCATGGAATTGCATGTTAGTTTGCAGCATGTTCAACAGTGTTGGTTTGATTCCGAAGGTATTCAATTACATTAGTGGTTGAGTGATTCCTTATTGCGTCGCATTAATCCCTGACCTCATGAAGTTCATAAGGGTTATTTGTTGCTCTCTGCTATTTAATTCCTCCGTCATTGCTCTCTATATCACTTTTTGACATTTAACTCTTCGAATCTCTCTCTCTTGCCTTATAATGTCAAGAGTTGAAGTTTCTTCTACCTTGCTTGAACTCTAAGTGATTTTTGTGCTCATACAATCACAATCACACAAGAAAGGTAAGAATTCCTTAAATCAAAGGAATTCAAATCATCCTAATGCTAATTACTCTCTGAAAATAGTGCCAAAAACTTATTGAACATGTTTTATATAATAATAAAACTCTCAATATTGTAAGCATACATATTGTACCTTTTAATATCAAGGGTATTGTTCCCACCAGGACTATTAGAAACCTAAACAACTTGAAAAGAACTCTTCAATTGTTTGTTAATCTAATAATTGTAGGCCTATTAAGTTACCAACTCTCGTTGTACACTTTAACACTAGTGACTTGATTTGCTCTCTCGATTTGTTGCCAAGTATATGCACGACAATTATCACAAACATTCTTTAATGTATTGGATTTATCAAGAAATAATGTTCACAAAATAATTCCATAATAATCCATAAATATTGATTTATAAATCAATAATCATGTTAAACATCTTAGAATTCCAAATACACATTCAAGACTATGAAAGAAATAAAGGGAAAAGGGAAAAATCTAATTGAAGTCTTGATCTGTAATACAGGAAATTCTCTAAGCTTTCTTTGATCTCTCCTATTTGATCTTCTTTCATGTAGTGACTACTCTTATTTTTAGTGCTTTAGAAGTTCTTTTTATAGTGACTGAGGGTTCTAGGGTTGTCTCTAAGGTTTACACACTTTATATTGTTCCAAAAATAGCCCTGACTTAAAACTTTTAAAAATATCGCTCTTAGAAACACCTCCTGGCACGATCATGCTTCTTGGCTAGTTACTCTTTGTCATGCTTTTGCATGGTGTCACGATCATGACAGGAAGCCATGCAATGATGATAAGTTTTGTGAGGCACGATCATGCCTTGTTTGCATACATTCACACTCTTCTTTATTATTCAATTTCTTGTTTCCAAACACTCATAAATACATCAAAAACCTTTTGAAATATAAAATTAAGATTAAATTCATGATCTAAACTAAAAAAGCACCTCGAGCATAAACAAAAACTTATAATAACACAATTCTAAGCCTATACATATGATAATCATCTAAGAAAAGTTTAAATACCTAGAAAAATATATTATGATCTACACCTATCACTATGTACATTGCTTCTTTCATATTTAATGTACTTTAAATAATCGTTGAAAAGGTCGAAAAAGGAGTTGTTGGAAAATTCTTTATTCATAACTTTTGGTTAAGGAATTGTCTATCTGTGTTTTCACAAATTGCAATTACTTTACTAGTTTTACACTCTTCTTGATCCTGCAATATGAAATTTGGCCAAAATCACCAAATTTTGGGTAAGTGAGGAAGCTTTCAATTGTGTGAAATTTTATTATTTTTAAAGCAAAGAAAACACCTTCATTTTTTTCACTCGATTCATCACCCATATTTTCCTTTTGTAATTTTACTTTGAAGTTTAACTCCATTTGTAATCCTCTTCTACTATTTTATATTAGTGATGAAGAAGTTGAGGGAATGCTTCCGGTTGTTGCATATGCTATTGCCAAGATATATATGCATCTAGTGTGTAGTGGGCATAAGATGATTCGAAGTTTAACTGATCTAAGATAATCCACATCCTATGTTTTCTTTTTCTTTTTTTTTTTTGTTAATGGTTCATTTTCATTGTTTTTCTCTTAACAGATTCTGTTATAAAATACGAGAGGATTTTATACTTAGAAGATAACATATTTGATTTTTGGACAAGCAATTCCCTCTCTGCAGACCTTTTCAAATTGTTTCATATAATAGAATTCCCAAAGTCAAAACTTAATATGGCATTTCTAGAGTGATCTTTTGACTTTTTGTGGCTAAATTGGGGAAAAGTTCCCTATATCACCTTTTATGGTATATGGATTTGCATTACCTATTATTTTGAAGAGTCATAGATTTATATGGGTAGCATATTTGTTTCTCTTTAGTTGATTTGCCAAAATTTGATCCTATTATGCAACCCTTAATCCTGTTTATTTGTGTAGAGCATTATGTATAGTCCATATGCTAAATGTGGTTTGTTTTGGTACTTGATTATTATGGATATTGGATTGTATTGAAGGTTGTGTATATTCAATTTTCTTTAACCTCATTGATTAATCAATCATTATTTACATTTCCTTTGTGTTTTTGTCTATATCTCTTTCTTTTTTCCTGGTACATCTTCTCTATATACTATTCCTTTGTTTCTTTGCCACAAATGACATGAAGAAATGGTTCATCATTTCCTTTTGTATTCTCCTATTTGACATTTAGTTCTTGGGTGCCTTTACCTATGATATCTTATCTCTTACTCTTCAAGAAATATGAATAGTGATGGATCTAGCTCCTCATATCTAATTCTAACCATTCAAAACAATTCATGTTTCTTTTTCTTTTTGGTAATAAAATAAATTATGAATTTTGATTGATTTTGAAGTTAAGGAACATTTAGGCTTCCAAGTTCATGGAGAATTTTGGCTTAAGATCTTCTCCTTATACATCATATTGAACTAAAGCTTGCTCTATAATGCTGCTAATGATTGTCAAGATATAGATGGCATGTTGAGTGAAGATGTAGAAATTACATGCTTTCACCTAGTAGTATTTTAGCCTAATTTTTGTGAACACTTATTCTTATTGTTTAGGAATTGTTATTGGTTGCCTATTGACTAATGCTGGATGAAATGAACTGAAGTTTGATCTATAATCTATGAAAGTATGTAGAACCTTTTTAGTGTGATGTATTAGTAAACCACATGAGACTTTTCTTTAAAAAACGTTATATCATTTTTCTTATTCAATTTTAAGAATCACTTATCATTTTTGCTCTCTTGAAATGCCTAGTTTATGTCTATGGTTTGAATACTAGTTGTTCAATCATGGTTCTCTTGAAGTAGGTCTTGGCATGAAAAATATTCATTTTTCTAGCAATAGTAGGTGTTAGGAAGTGAGAAGCCTTGATTTTGCTAAGGACTAAAGGGAAGAAACTAAAGAAGCGTCAAACCTAGACTTCTGGAAACCTAAGTAAACTTAAAATATGTAGGAATCTTTTGTAGACTTGGAAAGTTGACTTTTATGCTTCAGTCTCTGATTCTTTCACTTTGATTGTACATTGATGAAAACCACAAAGTTTAAGCCTCCTAGCATTGAAAATGTAAAGTGAACTCTATTGTACCATTAACACCTGTAATAACATTATTACGAGAACTTAAATTTACTAAAAACATAATGGAATTTATCTTGGAAATCTTAATGGTTGAAGCTTTGGCCTTGTTGGTAATATTAGAAGTCTCCCTCTTTCTCTTCTCCTCTATGTGTCATATTTCTTTTCCTTTAGTTTTCTCTCCCTTTATGCTCACCTATCAAATGTGGTATCTACCGAATTCAGATTGTTTTATGCAAGATATGAATGGGGAGCTGTACATAATTAATGATATAAACACATATTTTCATCATAGAACATATTTCTTACCTTCTTTCATTTTCTTCTTATATAGTCTTCAGAAAAGTTTCTGTTACGAATTAGTTTGTTTTGTGTTGGTTTTTAAGTGTTATTTCATAATTTCTAATAACATTTAAAGTCAGCCATAACTAGCGCCATATAGATGAGGAGAAAGAGATCAGCGCCCTAGTTGTAAGCAACTATTTTCTTCCACAACCATTGATTTAGTGAATAAACTGAATTGTAGAATTAAGGTGTTTGTGTTATTGTTTTGAAGGAGGATGATGCTGCTCTCTTAGAATCGCTAATGGGTGAAAGATGAAAAGAAATTAAACACAAAGTAAATGGTTATTGTTCCTACCAAGTTGTAGTTCACTAGGAAGCAACACATATGTAGGAGTTATGCTCTAATATTTTTGCAATCTAAGCATTTATAATTTGTAAACTAATCTTTTTATTTATTGTTTTATCTATAAGAATTGTTAAAATTATCATTAATATCTTGTATAGGAAGAACATTATTTTTGTTGCTATAATTTAATGATATTTATATAATTTTACTTTATATATGTAATGATCGATATTTTGAATTAATAATATTTTTATACGATTTATTTTTATAATAAATTCACAATAAAAATATATCGATACATTACATACAAAACATATTGTTCAATATTATGGATTTAAAATATATCAAATAACATATTGCAACATTATTTAAAACATAAAAAATAATATTTGGCTACATTGTGCAAAACATAACAAATAACATTTGGCTACATTATATAAAACGTAACTAAAAATATTTAACTATACTTTTAAATCGTAGCTAAAAAGATTTGACTAAGTTTATAACTATTGGCTACGATTTTTCAAAACGACGCTTATGGTTTTCAACTATAGGGATTTGACGACATTTTGTGCAACAAAATATGAATTTACCAAATAACTATAGGTGATGTTTTCTAGACATTTAACTACTTTTTTTTTTTGCCAAAATTCAACTTTCTTATACTGTACAGCCATCTCTTGGATGAATTTTGATCCTAGAGTGCTTTACACCACATCAATGGTGCCACCTAAAGAAGCTTAATTACTCTGATTTTGTTGTCTTGTTTGGTCGACATTAGATTTTGATACACAAGCTAGATGAATTACTTATCTGCATAGACATATATAATTGGCTTAATCCATCGTTGCTAGTTAATTAATTCTAGACTTGAAATGCTTTGTCAGTTTCATTTCATAAGTAGCAGCATGCCACAACACCAAACAATGATAACCATGACCAATGATCACAAAATTCTATAGATACATGGATGCAATCCGATAATCATCTTGTTTAAAACAATTAAGAGAAGATCATTGGAACGGAAAGACAGCAATCATCAACACCTGTATTGTATTCGTAATCCACGAGAATTTGTTCTCCTTCCCTCTTCAACAAGAGCAGCACGAGCAGACATAATCCCACTATGCACTAACGAAGAATCAAACGCAGAACAATCAATAAGATCCTTCAAAAGCTCCTCCTGACCCCATATCTCAGGAATCCAGACACTACCTCCCACCTCCATCCTGTGTCTCTTCAATTTTTCACGTCCACAGACATCTTCCTTCAATATTGTTGCCTCTGGACCACTTGGTTCCTTTTCCAATACCTCTTCTCTGGAACCCCCAGTAACACCAAGCAACGGTATTTGTTCATCTTTCGACTGATGAGCATCAGAGGAACTGCATTTTGAAGAACCATTTTCATGGCTGCTTTCAAGTTCACAGCTTTTGATAGATAGACTTGGTGCTTCACATTGATTATTATGACCCGACTCTTGATAGTCTTTTTCGGCTAGGCCTTGTTCACCAAAAGGCTTCATCTTCGTCGGATTTTCTTTCACAAGCGAAGAAATCAGAAAGCTCTTTCTCTTATCCATCTTCTTCTGCTGAAACTGGTGCTATCTGAATATGTTTTGCTCCCTTGTTTTAGCAGCTGAAGGCTCTCTTCCTTTTGGGTTCTAATTGAGCAGATTACGTAAGATATGTATAGCAATACAAAGCATAGAAAATTAGTGGAAAGTCAGTTTACACGTCACCACCGAAGGGATTCGTTTGTATGGTAAGTGACAAGTGTACGTGTCTTGTTCTAGAGATTGGGGATTCCATATTATGTGGTCAAGTTGATGTGTTCTTCAGAAAAAAAAAAAACAAAAAAAAACAAAGAAGCGATGGAAAAGGAGGGGAGAAGGAAAGACGTTGATGATTCCTTAGAATGGATTTTTGGAGGCTTGTGGTGATGTTTTGAGGCAATCAGATTTTGGGATTTGATATAAGAAAATAAGGGTGCGTTTACTTTTTGAAAATTCTCTAGTTTTCTAGAATTTTTTTTCATAAAATAGAAAATAATTAAAAAACATGTTTATTAATAGAAAAATAGATCAATTTTTCAAGAAAAACTTGTTTTCTATTTTTCCAATTTTCTAGGAAATTAGAAAACTACTTTTAA
>JAOTBA010000004.1:23434614-23446268 GCA_025629845.1 Erythroxylum squamatum | reverse complement strand
AAAATCAAGAGAGGCAAGAGGAGCAAGAGGAGAGGCACATTTGAGCAACTTTTCAAGCAAGGAAACTAAGGTGGGTTACATTTTTATAATTGGGTTAATGAGCCATAAATGTTCTTCAAATAAATCGAATTTAATGATTTTCTAACTACCCTATAAAATTATATTTATTGTTCTCTAAATGCTTGAGAATGTGCCATATGTTGTTGTTTGTGAATTTTGGGAATAAATTCAAATTGCTTCATAATCGTAGTAATTGATGTGTTTGAATGAGTTGTGAAATGGCTTTGATGCTTGGTTAGGAATGTGTTTGAATGAGTTGTTAAATGGTTTGATGCATGGTATAGGAATGTGTTTGAATGAATTGTGAAATGTTGATGGGAACGCATATGAAGTATGACATGTGCATGACAAACAAGTTTTAGAAATGCACCAATTGGGCAATTGATTTTCAAGTCATGAATTACATGTTAAGTGGGTTTGTGGTGGTCTGTTCTATTAGTCAAGTGCACTTGTCTAAAGGCTGCTCCCACCTACACGCTAGAGGCATGGAGATCCTTCACAGACTCCTTTAAGCTCACGGCTACACAATCTATTATGTGGAATTGCGATAGTACGCTCTGTTCATGGCTACACAAGGCCATTTTATGGAATTCTGTTAGTACATTTTGTTACGGACTACCCAAACCATTCTAATGTGTTTATGCGTTGTGCTTTGTGTACAAGTTTGATCAATATATGAATTATGTGGTTTGCAAATTGGGTGATATGTTGAGAATTTGAGGAATATGTGTTTAATGGATTTCATATGAATTTTGCTTTGATCATGAATGTTTTAAATGGTTTTGCTTGTTACTGATTATAAGACTATTACCCACGAGTGTTAAGCTCACCTCCATTCCTTCCCATTGGCAGGTGATAAGCAACATTTCGAGTGATCGAGTCGATCATCAAGGCATCACTCCAACTTACACGTTTTGTTCTTTTGAACCTAGATTTTGTAAAACAATGCTGTAGTCGCATTTTGAAAAATTGTATTTCTTGTCATGTTTGTATTTTGGATTATGTTGTAAGGTGGCTCGAAATGCCCCCTAAAGCGTTGTAATACTCTTATTTTGATGTGAATGAAATATATATACATTATGGTTGCTTATGGCATTTCATGTTTTTGCATTGCAAATTTTAAGTGTTCATAGGGGTGGGATTTGTGTTCTGGCTTTGAGAGAAAAACTGCACTAATCTAGGGTGAATTTGATCAAGTTTTCTTCATAGAAGTTGTAGCTTGTCCTTATAGCTTTCCAACACTATAAAGTCTGTGATTTTTGGATGTCGGAGTTGAGAGATATGATCGTTTGAGTAGGTTGTGTATCCTGAATAATTAGAGTTTGTGGAGCGATATCGCACTAGGATTGCTCAATTTGGAAAGATTATGAGTAAAGGTGATGTTAGGATGGGTTTAGGATCCTTTGGAGGGGTCTTGGAGGGTGAAAATTTAGTTTCACCCGAAGGTTACACGGCCTGCCCGTGTAAAATCACACAGGCCATGTGTTTCCAGTGCAGGAGCACAATTTCACCCGAAGGTTACATGGCCTGCCCGTGTAAAATCACACAAGCCGTGTGTTTTCAGCACAGGAGCACAATTTTACCCGAAGGTTACACAGCCTGCCCGTGTAAAATCACACAGGCCGTGTGTTTCTAGCACAGGAGCACAATTTCACCCGAAGGTTACACGATCTGCCCGTGTTGGTTTACACAGCCCGTGTTTTTTTGACCATACAAACAACAGAATTTCACTTTTAAGTCTTCACAAAAGTTGTAGATCTAGAAGTCTTCTTTCAAATCGTTGAAAAATGAAGTCAATCTAACATTCGTAGTGAGAGTTATGGCAATTGCGCCAAGGCATGCACAAGGTGAGTAAGGACATGAACATGTTGGATTCGTTTGGCTGTAACTTCTTCGTTCGACCTCCGACTGAGGTGATTCTTGAAGCGTTAGATTTCTAACACATTGTCCTACGTTCCAACCAAAATTGATAGCCATTGATGTTGAATTAAAAAAGATTTATGGAAGAAAAATGAGGGATTGGTTTGGAGAGCATGTTTGGGCCATGAACATACTATGGTTTCTTAAGCATATCTTGAGCTATAGAGCTCCGATTGAGGTGTTTCTTGCTCCAAAATAAACTAGAGACTAAGAGCTACAATTTTTGAAAAATTACATTGTGATTTTTGTGATTTTTTTGTATGGGCTCGCCTTTGTGGCTTGAGATGTTATGAGAATGATGAGGAACCAATGATGGCTATTTAGGGTACATTGGCATAACCCTACAAGGAAACCTACTCCACTCTATGATTCCGGATAATTGGGCTCCAAAAACGGGGCCCAACAACTAGTGCCTTTGTAAGAGTAAACACATAGCTGGTAGTTGATCAACATTTATCTAAATCACTGGCATGGTCAGAATCACAATATCCAACTACACACATTGACCGTCTTACTTATCCTACTGAAATACCAAGCCAACATCTATGGTGTTTAGAATGTACCGTAGAATCCATTTCACAGCTTGTCAATGCTCTTTGCCTCGATCATGCATATACTTGCTCATGATTCCTACTGCTTGTGAAATCTCATGCCTCTTACACACCATAGCATACATTAAGCTACTAACCGCATTTGCATACGGTACTTTAGTCATGTACTCTCATTCTGCATCTTTCTTTGGAGATAAGGATGCATTGAGCTTTATATAAGGAGTGAGCAGAGTACTAACATGTTTTAAATTTTCATTCATACTAAAATGTTGTAGTACCTTTTTCACATATTGCTTTTGAGTCAAACACAATCTCCCCAACTTTTTGTCTCTACTTATCTCCACGCTGAGAATTTTTTTGGCTTCACCTAGATCCTTCCTTTCAAACTCCTGAATTAACTGAATCTTCAATCTCTCAATTTATTTTTGATTCTTTGAATCTATCAATATATCATCAACATATAGGAGAAGATAGATGTAGGATCCGTCTTATATCTTATGAAAATACACACAATGATCGTATTTGCTTCTTGTGTACTTTTGCTCTATCATAAACTTGTCAAATCGCCTATACCACTACCTTGGAGATTGCTTCAATCTATACAACAATTTTTCAAGCTTGCACACGATATTCTCTTTTCCAGTAACTTTAATACCTTCAGGCTGAGTCATATATATTTCCTCCTCTAAGTCTCCATGTAAAAACACAATTTTTACATCCAATTGAACTAGTTCCATATCAAACTTTGGAACCAAAGCCAACAAAATTTGAATGGAGGAATGTTTCACAATTGGAGAGAAAAACTTCATTATAATCAATTCTCTCTGTTTGAGCATAGCCTTTGGCCACCAGCTTTGCTTTGTAGCAAACATTATCATTGTTAGAAAATCCATCTTTTTTTGCATATACCCATTTGCATCCAATTTCCTTCTTTCCCTTTAGGAGACTAGCTAGCTTCCACATCTTATTCTTATGAAGGGAATGTATTTCTTCATTCATGGCTATCCTCCACTTATCTTCTTCTGAAGTTTCGACTGCTTCTTTATAAGTAGTAGGAATGTCATCCATTTCAATTGGAGATGCATAAGCCACTATATTAACATAATGAGCAGGTATTTGAATGTTCCTTTTAGGCTTTCTCAATGCAACTGATAATTGTTGTTATGGAGGTTCTTCGGTTGGAAACTCCTCTTATCTGGTTCCTCTTCTACCATAAGACTTTGTACATCTATTTTATCATTTGCTGGGGTAACAATTCTTCCTTCAAACACCACCTATTTTGGAGTACCATATGTCTGCTTAACATGTTCAGTTGTCACCTTTCTTAACATGGTAGATTCATCAATGGTAGCATCCCTGCTGAAAATTATTTTCTTTGACTCTGGGCACCAAAGATGATATCCTTTCATACTAGAGATGATCCCCATGAAAATTGCTTTCTTTGCACGTGGGTCCAACTTTGACTCTTTAACATGATAGTATGTAGTGGAACCAAACACATGTAAGGAATCATAATCTATAGCATGTTTTGCAAACCATTTTTCCAAAGGTGTTTTACCACCAATAGCAGTTGATGGAAGACGATTGATGAGATGGCAAGCATATGTAATAGCCTCAGCATAAAATTCTCTGCCCAACCCAGCATTAGATAGCATACATCGAAATTTCTCCAACAATGTTCGGTTCATACATTCTACCACCCTATTTTGTTATGGTGTATCCCTAACTGTGAAATGTCTGACAATACGTTCATCTTCACAGAATTTTAAAAATGAATCACTCCTGTACTCCCTAACATTATCTGTATGGAGGCGCTTGATCCTTCAGCCTATTTGAGTTTCCACCATCATCTTCCATTTGAGGAAAACTCTCAGCACTTCATCCTTAGTCTTTATAGTATACACTCATACTCTTCGGAAAAAATCATCAACAACCTCCCAAAGAAACTGTTTTGGAAGGTCCCCACACATCAAAGTGAACATAATCTAAAATACCCTTCGTATCATACATTGTAGTGTTGAATTTCACTCTTATCTGCTTCCTTTTGACGCAATGTTCACAGAAGTCTAATTTGCAAGCCTGAACTCCTTTCAACAATTCTTGATTTACTAATATCTTCAAGGATTTTTCACTTACATATCCCAAGCGCATATGCCACAACCTAACTACTTCTAGCTCTTGATCATCATTAGAAGCTACTGTTGTTGAGCCAATAACTACATTACCTTGGTAATAATACAAGTTATTGTTTCTTCGAATTCCTTTCATAACCATAAGTGCACCAAAGATGACTTTCATTACTCCATTTGTTGTATTTATAGTGTAGCCCTTTGATTTTAGGACTCCCACATAAATGAGATTCTTTGTTAAACTTGGCACGTATCTGAAGTCTATCAGAGTCCTGGTGATTCCATCATGATTCCTTAAGCAAATTAAACCAATTACATTTTTTGTGCAGGGATTGTCATTTGCTGTGTAAGCAACTCCACCTTCTAGCTCTCTAAAATCAAAGAACCAATCCCGATTGGGACATATATGATGGTTACAGCCTGAATAGAGCAACCGTGGACTAGAAGGGCTTATTAAGGATGTAACAACCATTAAAAGATCTGAGTTTGTATCTTCACACTCAGCAACATTCAAATTTGCAACTACCTTCCCTTTATCAGGTTTGTTTATATTCTTCAGCTTTGGATAATCCTTTTTCTAGTGCCCTTTTTTTCGACAAAAGGCACATTCATCTTTGCTTAATTTGAGCCTTGACTTTGATCTCCCTTTCTTTCTTTTAGTTTAGCTCTATGAATGACCTCTAATTACCAAAGCTTCTGTTGCTCCACTTGTACATTCTTCCTTTGTCTTCTTTTTCAATTCATGACTGTACAATGCAGCTGTAACTTCACTAAGAGACACATTGACAATTTTGAGGAAGAAATAAAAAGTTTCTTCTTGCTCGTAGATATTGAATCATCTTTACTAGAAATGAAATCTTGCTAAAACAATTGGACATATTTAGGCTTGATAATGGATCGGGTTGAGCTTGGACTCACTAAGCCTAAACTGACCTAAAATTTTACGTTCAGGTTCGTTCAGCCCCAAAGCTTGATCTAGCTGAGCTCAAGTTCGATAAAACTTAAGTGACTTAAAGCCCATTTAAATATATATATTTTTATTTTTTAAAAATTAAAAAGATGTTATTTTACTTAAAATTTCAAGCTAAGGGATGAGTTGAGCCTGCCAATATCAATATCCAATTTGATCCTTTTATCATTTCTAGAAGAAAAATAAGAGAACTTATAAATTTAACTCAGTAGATCAATAACTACTAGTTGTTGTTCCAACGCCTATCAATAAAGATCCTGCTTTCACCATTAGGCTTACATTCATAAAATTTACATTCACAAGTCTAGAAATCAGCAACTCTTATATTTCACACTACAAAGAACACAAACCATTAATTGTATAATATATGATACCTTAAACAAAATTATAGCACAAATGTAAAATTGATGACAAATATTGGTTGTCATCGGCAGAAACCTTATAAAGTTATATTATATTTACGACTAGGAAATTATTGCACATTAAGTTATTAATATTTACACACAAAAAAGGCCAAATATCTTTCTATAGTCCCATTATCATATACCGCATGATGCAAAAGGGTGGTAATTAAGTCTTCCTAAAATATAAAAGAAAGAAATGCCCTCTATACTCACAAAATATTTACAAACTACTACTATATACCGTGATCAAATCAAAGAAGCCACAATCACCTTGTCACGATATTTCATTAGCCAAATTAAATGTTTCAGTTATAGCAATCAATAACATTTTCATTTTATAGCAATCAATAGCATTTTCATTTGGATTGACATCTCTTAAAGATATAATTCCAAAAAGAAAAAGTAGGTTATGGCAATACCAACATTTAATGTCCCATTGACTTTGTAACACCAACACTCTTAATTAGAAGTTAAGTTAATTCATATTTCCACATCCCCTTTGGTTTTCTAGTATTAGAAGGTATACAATAAGGCAAGGCTCAAGTTGTCATCTTAAAATGGCTTACACAACACTACTTGCTAGTTAACTTTGAACACCTAATTAGCTTTACTTATATGCATCAAATTATCAAGAAGGTGACTTCAAATTTCTGTTTATTAGAAAAAAAGAATTAAAAGGGAAACTTTATCATGTTAATATGGATCCTAGAAAATTGGATATGTCTCTTCTCCTTTTCTCTAACCTGGTTTGGTTCTTATAGTTGAACTAGGCACTTTTCAGTAGCTGTCACTTCTCTCTCGTCAAGTCAATCTTCTCTTTCTCCTTTTCTAAGCAAATTTATTCTTTTCTCATCCCTTTCCTTAATAGCTTTCTTGTCTTTATTTTCTAGCTCAAACTTCCCCCTTGTTCCAAATTTCCTCCTCATATATACGCTCTTATTGTGTTCTTTTGCTATTGTTATCTTTCTCAGCTTTTCTGGGAGCTTTGTTTCTTTGACTATATCTTGTTCTATTTAGTTCTGTACCATTTCCTTACTATTGGTCTATTCTAACCCTAATGAAAATTTTAGGCTTTTTTCTTTATTTTTACTTGCCTTCTTCGTATAACCTTTTTTAGAACTACTTTTTGAATTTTCCTAGTTTGAATCAATAGCTTCTATACTTCTTTACCATATGGAGAGCTTCTATACTTCTTCATCATTTGGAGACAAGCTTCACTTTCTACTTTTACCCTCTCATCCTCTTCCCTATTTGATTACCTCCTGGTCACCTCTCTCTTCCTAACAAGTTTAAGAATCAATCTTAATGCCTTCCCCTTCAAACTTAGGCTCATCCTCGGATCCTCAGATCCTTTAACCTTCTAGGCCCCTCAATTGGATTTTTTTTGGAAGAATCTTCAAACTTTTACCTTCAGTACATTCCCCCTCCCTCAAGGAAGGACTAGCCATTGTTTCCCCTCCCTTAGGAGAGCTCAAAGAGGGAGCTAACTTATAAGAATCTATGATCTTTTGTTTTATATTTATCTTTATAAAACCTTAACTATTTGGACAACCTAAACAAGCCAGAATGGAATTGCAATCATTGCCAAGCTATATGGAACTATGTAGAGCTCACTAACCAAAAAATCTGGTTTAGCAAACAAATTATAGAAACTAGAAAGAACATGTATTACATATTATCTTTCCTCAATATTCCCAATCCCTCTACATCTAGAATGAATCAATGCTTAGATATTCCTAATCCCTCTACATCTAGAATGAATCAATGCATAGAAAGTATTCAAGACTATGAAAGAATCTTAGAACAAGAGCAAGCTGAATTAAAAGACTGCCCGTGAGTTCAAACATTCTGGCGCCAATTTCCTCCGTCGGTCATTGCCCCTGATTTCTTCCAGCAACCTGTTACGTTTTGGGTGCATACCAATGTAAAACATTCCCCCGAGCTACAACGGGACTAGCCCATGATTTTTGGGGTGACCTGCTGGATGCTTTGGACGTGGCGGAACAAACAAATTTTTTAGAATGATTTTGTTTGGCCGATCGATGGTACAAAAGCTGTTATGGCTTATGTCGAGTGGATTGACCGAGCGCGAACCGTGGAACGGGGCGTTATCTAGCATTGGAGACTCCCTTTGGGTAGCCAGGTTGGCTGGACTGTACCTCCAGACCCCTGGGTCAAACTTAATACGAATGGCTCCTTTACACCGGGCCAGGACGTAGCTACCGCTGGGGGCCTCATTCGTGATAGTCGGGGGCAGTGGTGCAGTGGTTTTCTTCAGCACCTTGGTAGCGGCTCCTCCCTTCTGGCCAAACTATGGGGAGTCCACGCAGGGCTCCACCTAGTCTGGACTTCTGGTTACCATCAGGTCATATTGGAAGTCGATGCCCTTGAGGTCATTAATTTACTTTCCGATCCCATTTCGGCGATTGATAGTCTTTCTGTTTTGTTGGCAGGTATTCAAGATTTTCTCCGACGTGCTTGGGAGGTGCGCATCCAACACATCCATCGGGAGGGCAATCGGTGCGTTGATCAACTGGCAGCTACGGCAGGCAGGACACGTCCCGGAGTCCACATACTTCGAGAGCCTCCGTTGAGCATCCAAGATTTTCTTCGACAAGACTGGCAAGGACTGGAGCATCGCCGAGTTTTGTGAGATTTAGCCTAGTGTGTTTTGAGTCCCTTTGTATTAAAAAAATAGTATCATTTACTCTTTACAGAACATTACTGTACTCACCTAGAATCAAGATCAAGCCATTAACCTTGTATTCAAACATGTTTATGTTAAATAATTGAGTTACAATTTCAATTTTCTCTATTTATGCTTGCCTCACTATTATCTATGCATGTTTACCTCTCTTTATCTTCTTATCCAACTGTTTAACTTATTTAGATTCCTGCTCTTTGTATATATATTTTGTGGATTTGTTTTCAACATCAATTTAAGCCATCAGTATTAAGGTATCTATTAGCATATATGTATTATAAGAATACGGGACAAACTAATTTATCATTCTACTCTGACACATAAATCTCCTTTACAGATCTATATAATAAATATTTAGAAAATGACCAATAATGTTCAATTTGTAAACAATTATTAAACCATATACAATATGTTGAACAATTAGTTACAAACTACATAGACGAAAAATTATATTTTGAAAATCGTTATAATTATTTACAATTTGTTATCAGCAATCCCAATGGAATTAAACTTGTAAAAGAAAAATTAGAATTAGCTCAAAATCTCCATCAATTTTATACACAAGAGTTAGCTTCTCTAGAAATACATTAAATTAAGGCAGATATGGACCCAAAGCAATTATTTTTCCTAAAGCTGATCCACTCACAACATATTTATTCTTTCAAAGTGGACTCATCGATACCATTTTTTTAACCAATTTAAACATTCTCTTTGACTTTCCTACTGGATTTCTCCAAGCAGTCAAAACCTATAAAGACAGATTTTCTAAAGATAGAGAAATGTTCCTTAAAATCTTTAGCAGCTACCCTATCTTCATGGGAACAGATAATATTAAAGATGCTGAAATCAAATTCTCCAAAATAGCATTCATTTAGATTGGAATCAGCAATGGAATCTATCCACCTATTGACGAACCTCCAAGACATACCTTTGAATGGGAAACTATCAATCAGTTCAACCTTAACTATTTAGAAGGCGTTTATCTACAATGCATACTGATTAACTCCGAATCATTGGTAAAGGTAAATTACAAAGGACCAAATATGATCTTGATCTCTACATATAAGTCGCCAATCACCTCAAAAGCACTTCAAATAATTAAACAGTTTGAACAATCATTCTCAGTACTCAACAGCATTTTTGAAGAATTGTCCGAACAATGGAAGTATGCCATTTGTCAGCAACTCAACAATCATATACAACATAAGTGCATTTACTGTCCTACCATATCCAAAAATGACAAAGAAGACGCCGGTTCTATTAAAGCAATAATAGAGGACTAAGCACTAAGGACGAATCTTAAAAGGATGTAGGCCCCACTGTCGACCACTAAATAAAGCAAATTCTTGTACTTTTATCTTTCCTTTTTCTTTATGTACATTATTCGCTTTACTTTTTCTTCTTTTTACTTTGTTCCTTCACGGGAATCTTTTACTTTTGTCTGGTCATCAGTGTTTTTGGCCTTTTCCTCTCCCCTTTTCTATATAATGTGGTCTCAGAGCATTTGCTCGAATATGAAATAAATAAACCACTTTCAGTTCTCTTACTTTCTCTCACCTCCAACCTTCGCCTAGGATTGGCTTTAAACGGAAACGAGACCAGGTATGAGCTTGATAGTGCTTTATCGTTTCATCGCCAACTATTTAGTTTAAATATGATTTCACTTATGTTCTTAATTCATCAATCAGTATATATGTTTATTTATCTTTTACTTATCTTTTTATTTCATACTCGTTTTTTCTTGAGAAAGAGGCTTGATTTTCGTTGATCAAACTATGAGCTACTAAACATTGGAAGAACAAAGTTCTCAAGAGGTGCTTCTTAATGTTGATCACCTATTTCTATTCAAAATTTTCGTCAAGTAAAAATCTCAAACAATTATAGAAGATGGACCTTGGCACTTTAACAACTTGCCAATCTTCTTGTAATTGTGGAAGTCAATGATTAAGCTTTAAAAAATTAAATAAAAATAGGTACCTTTATAGTTTAACTTCTATAAAATCCCTCTAGAATATTAGTCTGCCAAAGGATTAAGCCTCCTGGTAAGCTAGATCAGTAGACCAATTTGTATGGATAAAGTAACCTCATCATATAAAAGAATAGGTTATGCTAAGCTCTATATCATTATAGATTTTAATTAGACCCTTCTTTAAGAGATTCAATTATTAAGATTAGGGGAGGATGACTCCCTAATAGAGGATACTATTACAATGTTCTATTAATGGAGACCATCTTTGGATTAAGACAGGAAGATATTGGAGCTTATTAGTTGGAGGTTTCAAACGAGGAATTATGATGAGTTAATATCCCTAGAGCATTCTTCATTTCCTATTCAGTCCCTACCAATAATAAGGTGTTAGACCTTGTTTTTATTTGCTTTTAAATATCTTAATCGGTTCTTTATGCTTGATTGATGGTTTAATTTTTTATTATTTTATTTTTATTTATTTATTTTGAATTGGTCTTTGATTAGAGGTTGTTGGGAAATAGATAGAAATTGAATTTGAATTGAAGTAGTAGGTGAAGTGGGATTAATAGGGTAAGTGAGTAGTAAATGTAAGTAGTTAGTAGTTAATTAGAATGGAACTAAGTTAGAGTAAGTGAATGGAAGGGGTTAGAGACCAACCAAGGGCATAGTTGGAAAGGAGCCTTAAGTGAGGGGCATAATGGGAAAACCAAGAGAAAAATAAAAGACAAAGTTGAAGAGTAGTGGAGCATTGTCGTTGGTTGCTAGGAGAAGAAGAGGGAAAGTCGTGAGGGAGAGAGAGAGAGGAAGAAGAATTCGAAAATCTAAGGGAAAGAAAGAGGAAAATCGTGGAAGAGGTGAAGAATCAAGGTGTTAAGGTAAGTTCTTTCACTTTTCTTCTTGTTTGTTGAAGAAATGAGTGGTAGTTGTGATGGAGGAAACTTAGAGAG
>JAOTBA010000004.1:23410383-23425340 GCA_025629845.1 Erythroxylum squamatum | reverse complement strand
CTGTATCTGATGAGATACAAATCTGAAGCATTTGAAAAGTTCAAACAATTCAGAAATGAAGTAGAAAACCAACTTGGAAAAAGTATTAAGACATTACGATCCAATCGTGGTGGGTAATACTTAGACCAACAATTTTTAGATTATCTTAAAGATAATGGGATTTTATCTCAATGGACTCCACCTTACACACCACAGCATAATGGTGTGGCCGAAAGGAGAAACTGAACCTTATTAGATATGGTACGATCGATGATGGGCTTTGCAAATTTACCAAAATCCTTTTGGAAGAATGTACTCGAGACAGCTGTTTATTTGCTAAACAGAGTTCCAGCAAAGACAGTTCATGTTACTCTATATGAGATGTGGACTAACAAAAAATCCTATCTTTCTCATTTGAAAGTTTGGGCCTGTTCAGCTTATGTGAAGCGAATACAATCAGATAAGCTTGATGCGAAGTCTGACAAGTGTTTGTTCATAGGATATCCTAAAGAAACAATGGGATATCAATTTTACCTTGTTGAGGAACAAAAAGTATTTGTTTCAAATCATGCTGTCTTTTTAGAGAAAGAGTTTCTTTTAAAAGAAGGCAGTGGGAGCAAAATTGAACTTGAGAAGTTGAAGATGCTCGAACAGATGCAGATCAGCTGCCTGAACCTGAGACTATGACTCATGCAGATGAAGTAACAGTTCAACCTTCTTCAACATAGGAAGATCGTAGGTCACGTAGGATACGCTCTGTTTCCGAGAGATATGGATTTTTCGTGATTGAACAAAATGATATATTGCTCATAGAAGATAATGAGCCTACTACTTATGAAGAGGTGCTTAAGAGTTCAGAGTCTGCGAAATGGCTTAGCACCATAAAAGCAGAAATGGATTCCATGTATAAAAACCAAGTATGGACTTTGGTTGAGGAACCTGAAGGAATAAAACTAATAGTATGTAAATGGGTTTTCAAAAAGAAAACTGACATAGATGGTAATGTGATTACCTATAAAGAAAGGCTTGTAGCCAAAGGTTTCCATCAAAGACAAGGAATTGACTACGACGAGATTAGCAATGCTTAAATCCGTTAGGATACTCCTAGCCATTGCCGCTCATTATGATTATGAGATATGGAAAATCGATGTGAAGATAGCTTTCCTAAATGGAAATCTAGCCGAGGATGTGTGACATCCCGTCCCCATATTAAAGGTAAGGATCCAAAATTTCAGTACATGGGAGCTCAAAGAGAGATTAAGGAACTGCATTTTCTTGCTCATGCATCATGTTTGCATGTATTCATATAAATATGAAATGTTTTGTATAAAAGGTGGTACATGTATTCATTGACAACTTTCGGGCATAAATGTTATTAAATGTGATTTTATTAGAAACGAGGAGTAGGGGGAGTAGACAAAGTGATTTTGGTATGAGTTGTGATAAGGAAAGATTTAGAAACAAGATGAGTAGTGATCTGGAAAATGTTCACTGAGTGTGCTTTGGTCCGTTAGCCATAACGTCCTCTCTAGTTATCCAAATGAGATAATTTTTGATTTGGATTAAACTAGACATATATGGCTACATTTCTTATGAAGACATCCAATTTCAATTCTGTCTCTAAGAATCTCAAAAGTTGTCATGAAGTTAAGAATTGGGTTCAGTATGTTGGTATGTGAATGGAAAATTCGTCTTTGGACTTTAGGGGCAAATTCGGAAATAATGTAAATAGATTTTAGCAAAGTTGCCTTCTGTAAAGTTGTATATCTTTCTTTTATCTTTCTAACGGTATATGGTATGAAAAAATTGGATATCGGAGTCAAAAGTTATGATCTTTACAAGTGGAGATGTTCTGGAGAGAGAAAAAGTAAGACAAAGTTTTAAGACGAAAAAGTAAGACGAAGTTACTGTTCATCCACTTCGTCTTAGTACTGTTCATCCACTTCATCTTATCACTGTTCATCTAAGACGAAGTTACTGTTCATCCACTTAGTCTTAGTACATCCACTTCGACTTAGTACTGTTCATCCACTTCGTCTTATCACTGTTCATCTAAGACGAAGTTACTGTTCATCCACTTCGTCTTATCATTGTTCATCTAAGATGAAGTTACTATTCATCCACTTCGTCTTAGTATTATTCATCCACTTCGTTTTATCACTGTTCATCTAAGACAAAGCAAAAGTAAGACGAAGTTATTGTTCATCTTTTGACTTCTGTTCTATTTTTGAGCCTTCAAAAGATAGAATTGGTCTTTAAGGTCTTCATGAGAGTTGTAGATCTTGAAGTCCTCTTTCTATTCATCTAAAGAACACCTGAATCCGAGTTCTGTACCGAAAGTTATACCTATTTTTCCGATTTGTCTCAGTATGACGTCAGCAATTCGTCTCATGACGTCAGCATTGTCTCATTTTGGCCAGAACATCTTCTAGTGCAAATTTGATCCTCTAGATGACAGAATTGGTCTTTAAGGTCTTCAAAAGAGTTGTAGCTCTTGAAATCGTCTTTCCAACCATATGAAGAATACCTTAATCCAGTATTTGTAGGGAAAGTTATGGTAATTTTTCCAACCTTGTATCGTCTGATGATGTCATCTTCGTCTCAAAATGACTTCATATCGTCTGTTCTGTTTTCGACTCTTTATATGAAAGAATTTGCCTTCGACTTCTCATAAGAGTTGTAGATCTTGAATTCTTCTTTCCAACCAGCTAAAGAACACCTCAATCCGACATCTGTAGGGAAAGTTACGATAATTTTCCCAACCATGTTTTGTCTGATGACGTCACTTCGTCTCAAAAATGACGTCGTATCGTTTGATCCATTTTCGACCCCTCAGATGAAAGCATTTGCCTTCGACGTCTTCATGAGAGTTGTAGCTCTTTAAATATTATTTTGAACCATACAAAGAACACCTCAATCAGAAATGTTTATAGAAAGTTATGGTTGTTTCCCCAAAACAGGTTCAGTATGATTTAGATCATAAACATGGTTGCTTCTTTGACCATAACTCTTTCTCTAGACATCTAAATGACTTGATTCTTGAACCATTGGATTCGTAAGACTTTTCTCTACCTCTCCACAAAAAATAGAAGTTATCTGAAATGAAGTAAGAAAGATTGATTGGAAAAGGTGGGACGGGTACAGTGAGTGTGCTCTTAAGTATTATGTACTGGTGTTATTCTACTAAATGTACTTCAGTATTTTGATGATTTCCGGAGCTCTACTGACCCAAATGAGATGATATTTGATTTGTGGTAAACTAGAGACATGAAGCTACAAATGTTATGAAGAAATTAGAATCTAATCCAGTTCCTAAGACATTGAAATTTCAGATGGAAGTTATGCATAGTATACTGTTTTGGACAAAAACAGTCTAAAAATGTTTGAAGTATATATATTGAATCACTGAACCAAATTGAATGGTTTTGGTAGCATTAGAAACTTAAGATAATGGAAGATATTTTCTTCTAGAAAGTGTTATGTTAGAATGTTTAAGCATATTTTTGGCAAGACATTTAAGTTTAAAAGAACATAAGCCCATAAGGAAGGATAAAATGGACTTTTTGGACTCATTAAGGGCATAATTGGAAGAAAAAGTGTTGTCTTGCTTATAAATAAAGGAGAAAACGTGAATGAGAAGATTCTAGAGAAGTAAAATGCGTGGATTGAGGAAAAGAAAGAAAAAGAGGGAGTGTCATGAAGAAGAAAGAGAAATATAAAGAGAGAGAAATATGAAGGGAAGGAGAGAAAGAAGAGAAAAACAAGCTAGGGTTTCAATTATGTTAGCCGTCAATGAAGCAGGCACTATAACATTTTCCTTTAATCATTTACCAATTTCATGATTAATATATTGACAAGTCATATGATATTTATTGGAAATCATAAAATTTGTATGTAAACTTGTATGGTCATACTAAGCAATAAATATGCATATAAATCATCTATATATGTAGATTTCCTTTAGCATGCATTATGTTCAATCTTAAATTTCAATGTTTAATCACCCCCATTCAAATATGGTAAGTCATATTTCATTTATTTCTAGGTGTTTACAAACTTTCATAAACATTAGAAAAGGTTCTTACATGGTTTAGTGAAAGAAAAAACGGAAGCAAAGCGCTCAAAATAGTGCAAAATGGGCTAAGCACATGGTGGGTCTAAAAATAGGCAAACAAATTAGTCCAAATGCAAATCACACGATAGTCTCCACTTGTTCTGTGATTTTCACATAGCAAAAATTCAAATTAGGCTTTGAGGTCTTCTAAATATTTTTCCCCTATGTCTCTAATTTCCATATCATCAAAGATCAGGCCATTTGGACACCGAAGTCATGAGATAAGTACCAAACATCACAAGCTACTCTAATACAAGGGCAGCATCAGGTCATCATTTTCTATCTCAATTTTCAATATCATAAACCTAGAATTAGGTCCAAGTCTCTTCTATAGATGTTTTAGTTATATGTCTTCAGTTCCATTGCTAGTTGGAATCACTCAATTTGGAGGTCTATAGGCTGAGTTATAACCAAAACAATAGGACTGGTTTGAGTGAATCGAGAACCTAAGACATAATTTCTCTAAACATAACTCTCTCTTTTCATATTCAACCAATTCATTCAGAGTAACACCAAATCACAATTCCGGCAACCATTACATACCCAAATCAATCTTTGTAGACATTCAAATATACACAAATATAAAAATTAACTAAGTGGAGTGCCAAACCTTGAAATTTGCCAACTAGCTCTTCTTCTAATACTTTTCCTTCTCTTCCTCTTTTCTTTTGCTTGATTTACCAACTAGAAGCACCACAAATACATATCTCAATCTCAATTCCAACCTTATAATTCGAACTCTTCATTAGCAAAACACAAAAAAATGAAGATGAGAAGAAAACCACTAAATTTTACCTTGATTTTCAAATAGGATTAACTTGATTCCTTATGCAAAATGATGTGTTTAAGGAGATGGAATGGAGAGGAGATGAGAAGCGAAAAATTGGAGTTAAAACACTCCATACACATCCCTCTTCCCACTCGTCTACTCCTCACTTCAAGAAGTTTCTAGTCTTACACACATGTTTCAATCTCATTGGTCTATATGTTGATTTTTGGCAAAATTGCACATTTGGTCCTTCTTCTTCCTTTAATTCCCACATTGGCATATGAAGTCATCAATTGATTTCATTCTAGTCTATAACTCACATATAATCATTCATGTTCATCCCCTAATTGAAGAAATTACAAAATTAGCCCTGTCATTTAAATTAATTACCATTATGTCCCTTACTATGCTTAGATACACTTAATTCTTTATGTTCACTTTTTAATACACCCTAAACATACTATAATGCTTCTAGGGTATTTATTGGGGCCTTATAACTACTTTCCTCCTTACTCTCCTTATCCTAATCAAGAGGATAAAGCCTTACGGTTGAGGAACTTATCAAACAACCTTACCAATAGGACATGTATGGATGCGTTTAGAGTTTCGGCGCCCAAAGCCAACTGGCTTTCTTTAGTATTGAACAAACTCCTTTCCCCTAAACTCTCTTTCTTGCTTTGGCTTACTGTTGAGGAAAAAATTGCTACAATGAACTAGTTCAGATGTGTCTTATTTTCCCTTCCTAGGCTTAGTTGCATACTATGTTTGGTATTTCTAGAATCTAACGACCATTTGTTCTTTGAATGTCCATTCTCTAACCACCTACGGAAGGACATCCTGAGGATATGCAACCTTAACTACCAAGTCATAGAATGGAGGAGTGTGATCTACTGGGTTTGCATCTTATCACATATAAATAAGGATAATGCTAAACTCATTGCTAAGCTACTTTGTTTATAGTATATGTTAGGACAGAAATCAACAAATTTTCAAGAACTAATCTTGCCAAGCAAAGTTCAAGTTAAAGAAATATTCTTCATATTACGAGTTGGTCTTTATATGGGGAGCAATTCTCTCACTTTTTCATAATATGAAGTTGAGATGGAACTTATACTTAGAAGTCAAGCTCTTGTTGATCTTGGTGCTAATTATGAACATTTTTCTTACTAAGCTCATACGCAACAACTAATTGTATTAACTAATTATGTTGTTATTTTGGCTTAGCTTAGTTTATTGATTCCCATAAATGATTTTATTTTGGATTATTCCTTTGAAAATTTCTGACTTGTGTCTAACAATATAATTCTTTAATTTTAAAAAATTAGCATGTTAATAGTAAATTCAACAAATTAAACCCGACAAGTCTCCGAATATAGATATAAGTGAACTGATATTTTAACAAGAGCTTAAGTTTTAAGCTCCAGTCATATGATGATTTTTACAATGTCATATATTAACATTTAAATATTATATTTTACCCTTTTTTCATATGTGTAGGATGAAGGCATTATATTTTTCTCAACCATAAAATTAGTTATTTATCATATTTTTATTTTTATATAAATATTTATTGTGTCAAACAATTCTCCATTTATTAACTTGTTTCTAGCAATATTTAAGAAAACATTTTCAATAAAAATGATAAACAAATATGAATACATGTTATCCCAAACTATTTAACATAAAGGTAAATTTTTGTACTTAATTAAAATTTTTAGTACTAGTCATCATGTTCTTCTTTGCACATTGAGTAAATTAGGGAAAATTTTGTTTAGAACTATCTCAACGTTGGTAACAAGCTCTAAGTTTTTCCATTATCAATTTAAAATTTATATGACATCAAACTAAGGATGGAGAAGAGTCAACTTCATTAACATTTTTGGCATTCAAAAGAAAAAATAAAAGAAATTAATCCTCTTAATCCGTATTAATACAGTTTCATTTATTTTAACTTTTCAACAAAGTAAATAAATGGGCAAGTAAAACAGAAACTTTTAAGAAATTATAAATAAAGCTTCATTACTATCATCACCTATTAGAGTTCTCAAATTTCAACACACGTTGCGCAGTAGAAGGGCGGTGAAAATGGCGAGAAACAATCTATGCCGTCTATTTTCATCACTCCCCAAATTTCCCAGCACCCAGTCGGCAATTCTGACCGGTTCCAACTCGGCATCAACTCGACTCCTAAGCTCATCGACTCAGCTTCAAGAGGAAACCCTGAAAAAACAAGAACTTGAAAAAGATTCCCTGAATCGAAAACCTCAAGTGGAAACCGGAGAGAAGCGTAACGAAGAAGAAGAAGAAAACGAAGAAGATCTCGTGAACAAAGAGACTGGCGAGGTAGGCGGTCCACGGGGCCCAGAGCCCACTCGCTACGGCGATTGGGAGCGAAATGGTCGTTGTTATGACTTTTGACTCTCTCATCAGTTACCCAATATTATTTGTTAGCAAATGTTTGAGATGCTTTTTGTTTCTGATGATAGTTGATCGTTTAAAATGTAAAGTCTCCTTTTTTTTCCGTTTATTAAGAAATAACGAGCTTTTTAGTCCGTGTCATGATTCCGTTGTTCAAGGTCATTAGTTAGTTGTATATTTCTAGCTTAATATTCGTCTTTGTTTTTGATGAATTTGGGATTTGTTCACATCCGCATGTTGGTTTTCCTTATCTTCTCTTTTTTGTGTCTAAATTTGTTTGCTGGATTTTAACTACAACTAGAACTTGTGAATCTTTGTACATGGGAGTCCCGTGTGTTACCGTATCTGGTCCATGACATTCTCAAAATGTTGGTGTAAGTCTTCTCAGCAAAATTGGTGTGTGGACCTTCATTTAGATCTGAAGTTTGATGCCTTTTGAAAACTACTATTATTCGTATGCTGCATTGTGTTAGATGTGAATGTTATTTTGTTTGTGCCATCTACATATGGGGAAGAAAGGCAACTAGCTGTATATGTCTCAAGTAAAAACGTGGTTTAGTACAGAAGATAGGCATCAGGATTATATGGAGATGTATTTCATGTTATCATTGAACATTTTAAACTATCAGTGATTTAGATGGATCATTTTTAGCATAACTCAAATTCCCTTGTATGTACTGGTCTACACATAAGCACGACCTAGATTAAGTTTGCATATGTTGGATTCGGTTGTGCTTAATAGGGAGTAATTGTAAGGGACATTGCTAGTTTCCTAGCTTTTGCTCCCCTTTCCCAGTTTATTACTTCTTAAATTGGTATATGATGTTCTTCATCTACTGGTTAATTAGTTTCCTTTTGTTTGGGATATTCCATGAGCAAATAAAGTCAGTCAGGTCTTATAGCTTATTGCTTTATAGAGCCCTAGCACTTGAACTGGATTTTAAGATGGAGGGCTGTCAAACTTGAGGATGAGTCAGCTGAACCTTATGTCTAAGTTTCCTATCTGTGATGTATTCAACTTTGCTCTTGGTCTTAAAAGAGAATGTTCTTTCTGAGGAGACTCCTAAGAATTCTGATCCAACTAGACTAAACTCTTTATCGTGTGAGAAAATGGTTGTCACCTAACTTAAACTACTAACTCGAGCTAGTTCAGTTGCAATTGAGAGACTCTTACCAGTAGTACAATGCTTTTGTTGGTTTTGTGCTTTTTGGATAGCAGAACCTTTCATTCTGATCGATAAGCTGAGCTGCCCGCTAACCTACTTCTTTTTTGTATGCTTTGTCGGCAGCACTTGAACTTTAAGTACAAAGGTTTTGCTTTGCTTAGTTGACTTTGATAAGCCCCTCTTGACAGGTACGAGTTTTTCTTTCTGAACCTAAACTCCAAAGGGCAGTGTGGTTGGGTGAATCTTTCATTACAATAGCAATGGGTGAACTGATAAGTAGGTGTCAGCAAATGAAGCTTGTGATGAAATGGTAGATCAAAAAGTCTGACTAGTTATTTCATCTTCCGACCAAGCATTTGGATTCTAGCTTGGTTATTTTTCTATTCATTTGTATGAATTGGACTTCAAGCTAGATGATACCGGATTGATGGATATCTTTGTATTACTGTAACTGATGGAGTGATGTAAACAATTGGGAACTCAAAAAGCATAGGAATAATAGGGCGAGGTCAATTTCTTGTGGAGATATTTTATATCCATTTTGAGTAAGTACTGGACTGATGCTGAAATATATCCTTTCGGCGTTTACTTCTTTTGGCAAATCACAATTGACTACATTTCATGTAGAGCCACTCATTGCCCTTTTTGCCCAAGAGAAATATGGAGTTTTTGCCGCTAGTCCCTTGAAACGTTCTTAATGTTCGTTCGTTTTTGACCTTTCCTACAAGTAACTTTAAGAGTTTCTAATCTTTGAAATCTTTTTTAGTTTACATTTTTTTCAAAATATTTCTTTGTCGTTAACGGAGAATTTCACATTACTAAAGTGAGACACTTTAACAATTTTTTATTCTTTTGCCAATGTGTCAGCTTATCCAAATGATTAACTCAACCCAGACTACAAATAAATTTGATGCACTTGAATCTAAGTTATCCAATTGGATATAGTTCAATTTGTTTGTGAATGTTAGCTCGTTCTGGCCAAAATATTTGCCCAAGTCTCTTTTTGAAGAATTCACAATTTCTCTCTGTTTTTTTTAAAAGCCGAAATCTGACCATGGGAGGTGACTAAGGTCGTAGGTGACTTATTTCCCTTTTTGAAGTGTTAAAATTTGTCCTAGTCTCCTGAACATTTTAGGTTGTAAGTGCAGAAACCTAAAGTGTTTAGGTTGCGGTAGGGGGGTGGGGGAGTAGATCTTCTAAGAAGCTAGAGTTCAAAACCTAATCAAAGCAATAGATCTTTAGGTTTTTATATGAGGTATCGGAAGTTTGTAACATCAATTTGATTAATTTGTGTTTTATTAGGCAAACATTTCTTTGAATTGAAGTTAATTTATGAAAAAAATAGAGTTGATAGATGTAAGTGTTTTATTCTAAACATTTAGGGATTAAAATAAAATTTACAATCTTTGTCTACTTTAGATTTATTAGGCATTAGCATTTATTTGATAGACCTAAGATAACTCGTTTCTACGTTAGGAAGAATAAGCAAAGGGCAGAGGAGTGATCACAGAGGAGTAGGGCAGCAGGGCATTACATATTCGGGTAGTTAGTTAGCTAATAGTACTGACAACCAATCATTAGGTTGTCCGTTAACAGAATTGGTTAGCTACAGACTCTTAGTACAAATAACAGGAGGAAAGGAGGGGAGAGACACGTGAGAAAAAGACATTTGTATGAGCCCTAGGCTGGAGGTACTGGACCTCGAAATTCAGACTATCTTTGTATTCGTTTACAACAATCAATAGCAACATACACATTTTCCTTTACCTATTTTCGGGATCCTATCATTATTCTCTTGGAACATGTTCTTTTCTTGTAAATATACTATTTGCATCTTTCACATGAAATTTGAACTCTCTTCTGAGTAGCTCTATAAGAGTTTTGTTCCTCTTCTAACTCCTTGTTTTTTTGCATTTTTTGGCCTTCTTAATCTTATTTTGCATTGCGGTGGATGGATTTTAGAACCATGATATTTACTATGGATTGGCCACAATTCTTCACTAGGAATTAGAAAATTTTGGCATGTGCAAAATTTTCTTTGTTATGTATGAATTCCATATAATCTTCTGATTTCTTACCATCATGTTTGCTTGGAGCACAAGCATAATGACAAGGACACTTAAATTCCAATTCCTGCATGTTCATGTCTTGTTGGCCGAATCAGGAACATGTTATCGACTATTCATATGCTTTACTTTAAAAAGTCTTCCACCATTAAATATAAAAACCAATTGCTTACAAGTTGTTTATACTCACCTAAGGATTTTTTAGTCTTAGGACAAATGGATCCATTAAGTTTCTCCATCCCTGCTTTTTCTTGTTAAATCTCTTCATCGTTGCTCTTTTAATCATCTCAAGGATTATGATAATTAGCTTGTCCCTAGCCTCTTTTATATATGCATAGAAACTTTTACAATGATTGCTCAACAATATGCAACATTTTGTTCAACATTATGCATATACCTGCACCATCTGTTTATAGTATTTTGACCAACAGCCATGAATCAATTTGTTAGTACTTTTCAATTGTTTAATGTATATGTTCAAGTTAAAAACCCAAAATAAGCATACCTTAAAAATCATATATATTCAAAATCATAAGCATGCCATTAGTGCAATTCATATGCAGTAAAATAAAACAATCATATACCTATGAAAAGCCTTGAAGGTATATGAACTTGCCATATTCCATACTATATCTTTTATAGCTTTTGTTGTCCTACATATGTTATGAATATTGGCACTGATATGTCTAATATAATATCTATGTTTGACAATACTCATGTCAACATTAAAGACATGTTTTAAACGAAGACTTGGTGAATGTCTACAAAAGGATATATGGAAGTTATCAAGAGAAAATATAAAATTAATCTTCATATGATAGACAAACTAAAAGTTCAACTTTTATTGATAAAAAATGAAAATTTAATTATGATTCTCGTAGTGTTCAATGTCTTGTTATGAACATTTAAGAAATTATTTCTATAACTTTATTCTCAAATTTAACTACAACCTATATGATTGGAAGCATATTGTTGCTTGCATATAGACTAAATGATTGATAGCAATTGCTCTTCATGTTTTTCTTTCAAGTGATAGCCATCAACATATATGACAGGCTTATAAGCAACATATAAACCCCTTTTAAAAGTAAAAAAGAATACATACATGAAATTGAATAATCCTCCTAGATATTTGATTACAAAGAACTACACCGATTGTACTTCAATATACCTAATCCATAGCTCCTTATTTTATTAAATTTCTTTACCTCCTCACCCGTTGATAGCTATAATGTAAAATTATTCATAATGAAATATGCCTTGCATTTTTGCGGAAATAGAAGTTCATTGATAATAGCATATGTGGAAATAGAAGTTAAATAAAATTTTACTATACGTAAACTTCTTATACGTAACTTTAGGATATAAGTACCTTGATAAAGATTTTGTAAGGTAGAACCCTTGGGAGATTGTAACGGTTGTCGTCATCTATTGTCCTTGTATCATCTTTCTCACAGTGGTTAAATAAATATATATATCTCCTTACCTATGGATGTAAGTCACATAATTGGCTAAATCACATATTTTTTTATATCTTGTTTAGTTTTTTTTTCTTATATTGCTTCAGTTTGCATGACAATTTGTATTAAAGTATAGGTTTTACTATCAATGTATCTCTTGACAAGTTCAATATTGAGAATTTCAATAGATAGAATGATTTCATTATGTGGAAAGTGAAGATAAAGGTGGTTTTTATTCAATAGGGATGCAAAACAACATCCTTCTCCTTCCTCTTCTTCAAAATTTGATTCTTATTTTTCATACAGAAATCTGTAATCAAAAATAGGACAAGATCCATTTTGTAGCATATCTAAGGGACTCCTCGGTTCAGGCTAAAGAAGTAATGTCACTGGATCATTAGCAAATTGACTGCAATCTTTTTTTGTCTATGAGAATCCCACCAGAGCGCCTTCTACTTCTAATAGGCTATGAACTAGATCAGAATCATTCTCAACAAATCCACTAGAGCATTTTACTTCTAGAGGCCATGAAATAGATCAGAATCATTCTCAACAAGCCTATAATAAGTGATCCCATTTTTTCATCAAGTTCGGGTGGAGACCAAAGGTCTTAAGCAACTGATACATCAGAATAACTTAAAAGATAAAGAAGAATCGTTAATTTTTTTAGGGTCGTTCAAAGTTTGAAGTACCCTTTGTACAAATAATAATCCCTTTCATTTAATGATTTCTTCTTCATACAGAGATAGATATAGGATCTATGGGACAATTACTTAGAAATAAATTTTATGCAACATCCCTTCCTATTTGAAAGAAAAGGATCCCATGATGTTTTAATTACTTAAAAATACAGTGATGTTTTAATTTATATTGTAGCAATAGAACCAATATTATGCAATAACAATGGTAACAAAGAGCATTGTTTAACTAACAATTCCTCACTTTGATTGTCATTATGACTACTGAAGCATATTAATAAAATTTTTTCTTAAATTAAAATAATATTGGCAAGTATTCTTTGAAGGAATCACTAAACCTGATAGCATGCATAAAATAGACATATCTCATATTAATTCCCTATATTTTGATTGATAAAAGGCTTATACATTACAACCATATATTTTGTGTTTTATGGAGTAGATTAGAGATTTAGTTCAAAATGTGTTTGAAAGTGGAGATTTAATAAAGAAAAGAAAATAAGCAAAGTTTGGAAATAGAATAATTTGCAAAAGAAATTCAAGAAGTGGCCTGAGTATGCCCACATCTTAGTCAACGTAACTATTAAAAAAATTCTAGAAGCGATCTAAGCGTAAGGTGTGCCCATGCCTTAGTCAATAGGATAGTTATAACAAATAAACATGATTAAATGGATGAGGGTCTTCTAGACTCGATGATTCCAACTATTTTTACCCTTGTTTTGCTCTATTTAGGGTTTTCTTATTAGGGAAGATTTGTTTTGATAGGATAATCCTAATGAATTAGGATCCTTTGGACTTATTTTTGATCTTATCTTTTATCCCTTATTTTTAGGAAGATTAGAAAGGGTTTTGACATTATATAGAGGATAGAGGATAGAGGTGCAGGGGCAGTCATCCTATATCCTTTCCTCTTAGTTTATTATTATTTTCTACATTCTTTATTTTCCTTTCACATTTTCTTTGAGACCATGTCCAACTGAATTCTCTTTTTCCAGCCAAAGGTTAATTTAAGTTTGACTCTTCAATAGTTTTGAGATCTAATTGTTTTTATTTACTTTTTTTGGTACTTGTATATTATTTGAGATTGTTAAAATTATTTTTTTGTTTGATTGACCCAAAGGCCTATTGTTCAATTATTAAAATAATATATTTCCATCCAAAATAATTAAATCCATAACTGTTTGATGCTTTTAATGCTTAGAGGTAAAATAAGAAGGTTCACTATAGGATATTCAACTCATACTATATGAATATATAATATATTCTAAATAAAACGAGTAAGTGTCTTTGCTGGTTAGAGTTTGTGGTCTCTTTAGCTTATGTCTAGAAGCATCACTATATATAACATACCTTAAACTTGGAGTAGACAAAACAAGGATGAGTGCAATCACTTGCTTATTCTTTAATTCATAAAAGCTAGCCTCACAAGCATCTATCCATTTAAACTTATTTTCCTTCCACAGCAAACGAGTCGAAGGCACTGCAATTATGGAAAAATCCTAGACAAATCAATAAAAGTAACTTACTAGACACAAGAAGCTACAAACATTATCATTGTACAGGTGTAAGCCAAGCCACTATTGCCCTGGCTTTACACAAGTCTACATTGATATCATCTCTAGAAATAACATGCCCTATAAATACTACATGGTGCATCTAAAACTCGCACTTCAAAAACTTAGCATAAAACTTTTTATCCATAAGTTTTTGTAGAACTAACCTCAAATGATCATAATGCATCTCCTCACTTGAGGAATATATCAAAATGCAGCAAAGAAGACTATCACACTGATCCATAAATGGCTTAAACACCTTCTTCATCAAATTTATAAATATTGCTAGTCCATCGATCAAATCAAATGACAAAACTAGAAATTTAGATTGCGATATCTAGTCCTGAATGTAGTCTTCCATATATCTTCCCTAACCCTTAGTTAATGATATCCAAATCTTAAGTCAATCTTAGAGGAAAAAAAACTAGCTCCTTAAATTTGATCAAACAAGTCATCTATGGCAATAGGTATTTGTTCTTAACGGTGACTTTATTTCAATTGCCTATAGTTAATTTAGAACCATATACCACCATCATTTTTCTTAAGAAATAGTACAAGAACCCCCCAGAGTGAAATGCTAGGTTTGATGAACCCTTTGTTGGAACGGAAAAAAAGCATGTCATATTTGGAGAACCTGTAGATTTCAAAACTTTTTAAAAATCTTATTTGCAGCGGAAGCAATATATCCAAATCATCATGCCAATCTATACATGATATGGTATAAGGATAATAAT
>JAOTBA010000004.1:23391055-23401260 GCA_025629845.1 Erythroxylum squamatum | reverse complement strand
GCTCCAATTCAGTTAAGCTCCACAAAGTTAGAGAAAAACTGACCAACTATCCATTCCAGAATGAGAACAAGAAACATTACTGAACTAATTAAGCATCCAACTGCATGTACTCCCATATCTTCATGAAATTTGAGGGCATATGATCACTTTGACACATATACATGATCAGTCCTTATTCCTTAATGATCACAAGGTGGTACGAATACAATGATGTGATTCCATTAGAACCAAAAGAAAATATACCCGTTGAAGAACATTTTTGTTCCTTTTTATCATTCCTTTCTAATGCCATACTCCAGTCTATGCAATATAATGTTATGGAAACTCTCACAGGTCTATAAGTCAATTTGATTTCTTCCCGCATAATATAACATCGTCCCCTACCCGGATGTTAAAATTCGCCGCTACCATTTAGTAAATGCGTCAAGTTTGGATCAAAATGTTGATGGCTCTCCGTTATTATAAAGGATAATACGGAAACTGAGAATTAGTTATGTAAATGCTTATTGTTTCGTACAGTAATTTGTTATAACAGAACATGTGTACAGCTTTAAGATTCTTCTAGAATAATATCAGTATATGATGTATACTATTCTTCCTCCCTATATAAAGGGAGCTACAGTACTCTTTCGGATTTATTAAATATCATAAACAAAAATCTGTTTCAAGAATTATCCACTTTCTTCTGTTATAAAATCTTCCCATAGGAACTCCATAGAAACAGTAAATGGATCTAGATGAAGCAAAACACTTAGGATCATACTCCGTAAAACTTTGCACTTTCTCATCTCCAGTGAATTCTTAATCTTAGCTTTAAGGAAAAGTATCCACTTTCTTGGGAGTCCCACTGGTAAAAATTCACCAAACCAATATATATATATATATATAGACCCACGCAATGAATGTTGTATACATATAAAAGCACAATATTTCATACGGCTAACAA
Source organism: Erythroxylum squamatum (assembly GCA_025629845.1). NCBI lineage: Eukaryota > Viridiplantae > Streptophyta > Magnoliopsida > Malpighiales > Erythroxylaceae > Erythroxylum > Erythroxylum squamatum. The sequence continues at coordinate 23,400,314 of JAOTBA010000004.1, read as the reverse complement.
TGAAACTAGAAGAAGAAGAAGAAGAAGACCTGAGAAGAAGGTACAAGAGTTATTCTGCTTAGGTCCTCTAGTATGAGCCCTTGCTGAAGCTGCAGAAATCTTCCTGCTCACTCCTGCTGCCATTACTAAGCACCAAACCAAAACAACTCAAGGCACACAAGGGCAATGAGAATTGCGGTTTTAACCCTTCGAATATTATACTAAATAAAAATTTTGACAAAAGCATCAGGAATCTCCTTACTTTTTTCTGAATAAACAAAGAAAACGTGCGCAGCTGTCTTCTCACTTCATGTTTGGTCTTTCAGACAAATCTTAGTCTATGCGGGGTAATGTCAACAGATTTCAGTTGGTATTTTTACTTTTGTCATGTTACTCCGCTAGGGATTCGACAGATGGCCAAATGGGAAAAACGAAAAGTAATTCTGATAAATGAAAGAGCTTTCTGTGATTGTGCAATGCTGATGGAGACTTCTTCTTCCTATGAATTATTGGTCTAGTGACATAATTATGTTGCAATGGAAGGAAGAAAAACTGTTTTATTTATCTTCACTCCATTATAATTATCGTCCAAATAGTTTAGGATACAGTATGCTGTATTGGTCCACAGTACAAATATCACGGCAACCCTACTTGGCGGGCATGCTTATCGTTTTGGGATTCATTAAGACCACAAATAGAATGTTGGTCAAGTCTGGACATACTGAGACACAGACCCCTCATCAACGAAAGGGAAAATCTAGAAATTTTCAGTTTCAGCTAAGTACGACCTAGTTATGAATTTGCAGTTGGGTGATATATAAATTGACATTATCATTCATGACTCCAGGCGATCGTGGGGCTATTGTTTATACCTAAAATTCTAAAAATATCAGCAAAGTTTAATGAGATGCAAAAACTTCCACAAGATTGATTAACATTTTGTTACTTGGGAGAAATTAAAATATTAGTGACTTTAATCATTCATGTAGAATAAAATTTTTAATGTCTAGATTATTATGACCTCATTGTTAACTTTTCATTTGGAGGATTTATGGAACTGTTCCTGAGTGATAGGGCAATAGTACAATAGTAATTAAAATCGAATGTTTAGTATACTCCTACATAGATTTGTTTTATATGTCAAATGAACAAATCACCAAGAAACATAAGCAGTTCCAATGTTGTTGCAAGTATTCTCACAAAAACAAAAACAAGAACACAACTCAACTCCTACAACAAATAAGTCTCAGAGAATGTAGGAATCTTAAGATCCATAAGAACATCAGTGCTTTAACATTGCCCTTACGATGGCATCGACTATCCCATCATGGAACGGGAACAAGTGGCCTGCACCTGGTAGCTCATGATACTGAATCCAAGGCTGTTGTTGAGCAATGTAGCGCTGCATCTGTACAGGTACAAGACGGTCATCATCTCCTTGCCATAGATGGACAGAACCTTCCTTGTTTGGAAATGGATTTTCCAAGTCTAGAGGACCAAAATCCCAGGTGCCAAATCCCACTATTAGGTCGCGGTGAAGGGATTCATATTCTCCTTGCTGTCTTGCATGTTCCTGATGAAAACACAACAAAGTATAACCGTAACGAAATAGAAAAATTGAGCAGCTGTAACTGTTGCTACATCATCTTCACGCACGTTCCCGTATGAAAGTCAGTAAGGAGCTCTACTAAAAAAAATCTGCTCAACAACAGCCCCAAGATACAAAACCGCATAATTAACAAGAAAGCCATACTGGGTCAATGTTGGGTTAATCAGTTTTCAATTCTAGAAGAACAAGAGGCAACAAAGGATTAAACGCTTGGTTATAAGCTATTGCCAGTAAATTTGGTTAGCACTTGGTTCCTAATTTAAAGAAAAGATTTTAGTCAATTGGTAAGAAAGGACTGAAACTCTTGAAGTTCCTAATGGTGCAGAAAGAGGAGAATTATTCCTTGCATCAGATGGTAAAAAAAAATGTAAAATTAAGTTTGTAACCAGAATTATATGCTCCTAAAGACATATGCCTCCACAAAATGACCTATCTTTCCTTGTTTTACACGCATTAGTAATTACTTAGTAGTATATCACCACAACAACGTAGTTTAATAAAAGATTTAATTTGGCATGAGATATTAGATAAGGGAAAGGTTGCTTTTTCATCACACAGAAATCCTTGAACAAATACTGTCGGAGCACAAAGGATCAAGAATTTTACGCCTCCAGTGGTTAGACATCATGGCAGGAATAGGCAGATTTAGCTAAGTTATGTCTAATTTCAAAGCATAGAGTGCCACCTTCACTTACAAGAAGAAGACTTCACAATTAAGGTTATAAGAGTACTGATTTTGTCTACTCTGCAGAATTAATCACATCAAAAATATTGGTTTTATTCACCAAGAACAACAAACTGCAATTCATTTATCCAGCCAATTTTCAAAGTAAATCATACAGGAAGAATAAAATTGATTATCCTAAATAATAGGGATTCTAAACTGGAGGAGGCTGGATTGGACTAAGAAAAAGATCAGTGGCGAAGAGATTTTTAATAATTTACATCCTATCTGTGGCAATAGATGTTGGTTCCTAACAATTAATGTTCTATTTGTCACAACACAACTTGGCACTGAGACTTGTGTATCCGATAGCAACTCTCCAGTAATGAAATTTTATTGAGAAACTATGGAGTAATGTTTTGTTTTATACTACCGCCAAAGGCAACCAATCAACATGGTTATTCTTGCTAGCTCAAAACTAGGAAGCGGAAGACTTGAGTATTTGAAATTGGATACAACTTCGTGGACAAAGAAATGCAATTGCTGAATCAAGGATTACATGTATATAATGTTGTCTAACTTTCTGAATGGAATGTATTTGTCAACATAGTAGATTTTTATAAAATTTCAGTGATGAATGAACTCAATTTCCTTCTTATGAATACAGCAACTTTGAACAAATGACCTGCAGTTGTGAATGATAATTATCCTCAATAAATGATGCTGCTTGCATAACAAGCAATGCACCTAAACAACATCCTAAGAGACACTGTTGTATGTAACTATTTTGTATCTTTTCATATTGGTTCCAGTAAACACTACTTGTATAGAATGCTCTTCCTTTCTATAAATTGATTTCTAATGTATCATAGTTTTTGGCTGATTAGAGACGTACCATGTCACTCGCTGGAAGCTTAGCAATGACTTCTAAATCCTTTGGAGAAAAGTTATCGATAACACGACTCATCACAGTACAGCCAGGGAACCATTTTTGAGAATTCCACCAATATGAAAGCCAGGGGGCATAATGAACAACACGAAGTCCCCATTGATCCGGTTGTAACTGTTGGTGGTAGGATTCCTTAGTTATATTGACGGGAAAACCAGGCCACCAATAGTTAACAACTGGAGCAAGTAGGGTTACTCCTGCTAACCTGTCAAAAGGTAAAGCATATTTTTTCTAAGAGAAAGCATGACAAACAGCCATTTACTTGTGTTTTTATGTGTTCTTCCCATTGACACAGGCATGAGCATGTGAGCCTTAAAGCTGAGATTTCAGTCATCTTTAAAGCTCAATTAAATGGTACCTGTGAGGGATGTACTTGAGGCATGTCCATGTCCACTCACCACCCATGGAAAACCCAACTACATAGAATTTGGTACCCAGTCCCAATTGATCAGCAAGCTCCTCAATATCCAAAGCCATGCTCTTCAATGTCCGTTTTGGATGAGGATCACTCTCTCCATAACCTGGTCTATCGAAGGATACTATATACACCCCTAGTTCTTCAACAATTTCCTGGGAGAAAACATATTAATTCAGATAAACTCTGCAGCAACATCAAAAGGACCGAGATCAAAAGGGGATTAGATGAACAAGTAAATACTTACAGAGGAAAGTTGAGTAGCAATAACAGCATCATGTCTGCAATTATCAAAGCCATGAACATAGATAATTTTATAATTGGCCATATCTTTTGAAACCCCAGACTCTTTGTAGGCTAAATGCCTTCCATCTGCAAGCTTTATTCTTGGCGATGTAACAGGGGGCCCGTCTGGAGAACCACAAATTCTCGGTGCAGGAGGTTGGATCGCCTGATAAGCCCATGCCAGAATCCCCACAAAGAAGATCAACAATATTTTGTTAAAAATCCCTGCAATATTTAGCTCAAGTTCAAGTAAAATACATAAAAACAAAATTGAACAATTTTAGGGCGTTAACAATATTTGAGAACCAGAAAGGTGATTGAATTGAGCCACTTGCATGTGATTTTTCATATTTATTTAATTTTAGGTCAGAGGATCACTGTCAATGGACTACAATCGTTTGCTGCTGCAAGGGGTAGTACATGGTTTCCACTCCTAAAAACTAATGCCAGACTCAACCACTATGCACATATAAAAATTTTCGAGAATAAATCCTATTCATTGTCAACTCTGTATCAAAAAATGCCTCTCTATTTGGTATGCATCTAAAATCTTCCATAACGAGCCGAGATCAAAGCTAGTTTGCCAACATTTTGCCAGCATTTCAATGGGAAACTTATGCAAGCACTACAAAGATCAAGATGACGAGTTCCCACTTTACACTTGGATACTACCGGCTATCAAATAAAAATTTTCACTCCCTAGTCTCCAAAATTAAGAATTTAAGATCGAAGAAGGAAATTCAGCTCTCTTGCACTTTCCACTTGATCAGAAGCCAATGCAGAAAATTGCCCTTCCCAGTATAACACGATGTACAAATATTCATTTATAAAGCAACCGTTTTTTTACTACAAAGAAGAAATGAGACGAGAAAAGAAAGAGAACCCACCTGAAAGAAGCTTAAAAGAGTTGTTCTGCTTAGCTCCTCTGGTATGGGCCCTCGCGGATGCTGCAGAGACCTTTCTGCTGGCTCCAGCCGCCATTACCACCTACTTAAAGAACTGGGAAGAGCTTTGCAACAACAGACAATCAAAGGTACACAAGGTTTGGATTTTTAAAACACATATATCTCTTCAGACTCTAGTCTTAGAAGACAAGGTGAATGTGACGACCCAAATCGGTTGTCTTATGAGCAAAGCTCGGCGTGGTCAGGAATCACGATCCAGCGGATTCAATAATATTTATTTAATTTATCGGATGACTTTTCTCATTTGTATAGTGTCCTAAGACTCTAACCTCAATCGACGGTCCCGTGGGTTTGGGACTGTCTTGGCACGTTTCTTGATTAGGTTAGACTAAGCTGCACATGTGATGTGACGCTAATGTTTCACACTTCCATGCCATGACATAATATGAAGTGGTTCTCATAAAAACTATGGCTTTAGTACTTCATTTAAGAATATTGTTTTATGATATCATAAGAATTTGGATTTACAATGATTGAATAGTATATGTTTGACAATCAACACAAATTCCAAATTTAAAATTAATTGATAAATCACGATTCATGACTCTAACCTTTAGACGTGTCAGACATTATGCATATAAGAACTGTTAAATCTTATTACATTAAAGAAAAGAAAAGCATGACTTTGTCATGAAACATAACAAACTTTTACATGTGTCACGTTGAGCTTAAACAATCGAAATTTATTTTCTCATTTTGTAGAAGATATCTTAGAAAATTTTTCTAATTTTTAAAATTTTCAGAAAAAAACTCTTAATTTTTAATTTTCTAAAAAATCTTTTCGATTAAAAAATACAAGTAAGAACATCAAACATAGACTAATCAAATATTACTAATATATTAATCCAATTCAGTTCTCAAATCTAATTTGAACTATCTCTATTCAACTTAAATTAATAATTTAAGATAATTATGATAAATTACTAACTTTGATCTAATTTAATTAGTTCATTTCAAATTCAAAAGTTAGAATGAATTATCATATAAGTAATATTTAATTGGTACAATTGGAATATTCAAACTACATATATTTCATCGTTATTTTTTAATCGAAATATTAAAGAATAAATTTCTAAAAAATTGAAAATTATAAGAAATTTTTCAAGCATCTGGAAAGAATATAAGATTTTTATAAAAAAAATTTAAACTATCAAAATAATTTCTGTCTTTTATTCTAATTTAGTCTAATTTATTCAAAACATTTTAGTGACTATCTCTACGGTAAATCTTATCTCATCAATTCCCAAAAGCATTAATTAAAAACAAAAATTTAAGAGATAATGTTCAAACAACCTAAAAACTCAAAAATACCACAAAATAAAAAAGGTATCCCAACCTCACACCTAATTAAAACATTGTCCTCAATGTTTAAATTAAAGTACAAAAATAGGAAGTAAACAAGGGGATAAAAAAGAGATTGCCTTGTTTTTCTTTACATTTGGGGTAGTGAAGATGAACGATAAACTCATGGTGAAGGTAAAAAAGGGGGCATGAACTCTTGATTTGAGAAGAAAGTCATTAGATTGTGCTTCATTCGATACAATTTGCTCTCAATCCTTTCTAATCGGGCTCAAATAGTTTGTTGAGTTGAGGACGAGGAATGGACATCTTTTTATGGGTTGGTAGCTAGTAGTTTTGGAACTGAAGGTTTATTGTATTAGAATGTCCTAGAAGATTTGACTACTAGACTAGGTAAAACAAAATCAAAAATGTCCTCGGATTATTGTATGATGATCCCCATCCTGGCTAAACAATTTAAATTTAAGGGTTGCATCTCGCAAACAATGTGCATATTAACATTAGACAAATCAAGTATATCCAACTTAACTAGTTGAATGATGTAAGAACCTAAGATTAAAGGTTGCTTAATCAAATAATAACTTAGGTTCACTATAGTATTTTGTTTCATACACCACATAAAATAAACTTTGATTTTAGTTAAAGTCTATGCATTATCTTATTGTCCATAAAAGTTGTAGGCTAAGAAGCATTGTAAATAATTCAAAATAGGTTTCTTTAGGTATAAAATTTTTTAGGAACTTGAGTTATATGATATAGAATTAACAAACCAATCACTCAATAATTCAACAGATTGAAAGTCAAAAGAGTAATCACACTTTGAATTTATGAATATTTCTTTATTAGCGTCAACTGTTTAAATGAACCATGTTGTAATATTAAATTTAGCAATTAAGAAGTAGAATTCCTTTCCTATCATCCTAAATTTGTCAGTTCCCTTCGTAAACAAATTAAGGTCAAACTCATTATTAAATTGAAAGGTTATATAAAACTCCCATGTCAGTTCAATAAAAGCAGGTAATTACATATTGACAAAGGTATACCGACCATTTGATTTAACAAAGATTCAAATTCTTCTATGATATTCAATTCTTCTAGGGTATAGATATGAATATGCTTACAAGCATAAATTTTTTGTTTGTAAAGTTCTACATAACTTTTTCTTACCCTCTTCATACTAGAAGGTGTTGAAACCTCCAATTTTGAGCTTTAATCTGCTAATTAATTCTACTTTCTTCCAATTTGCATTCTAGATCTCAATGAAGAATGTCTTTTCATTGTTTTGGTTAAAAAGAATCATTGGGTGAATGGGTTGGAGATTGGGTTGTAGATGGCATTGAGGGGTTGAAGTCAGCAGTTTGTATTGGTGACACCTGCATTTTTTAGGAGGTAGATTCTTGGAGTGGTTCTTCATGGGTGGTTGGAACTACTTTGTTAGTTTGTGATTTGGTTCTTCCTATTATTGTTCTGCTTTAAATTGAAGATGCTCAGATTGATGGACATTGATAGGACTAAGGAAAGAAATTTTTTCTGCTGCTAATGATTTGAGTGTGGCTACTTGTGGAAGATGATCCTTTTATTTCCTTGTGTTAGTGTTGTGGGTAACTTGACGCCTCTGGTTAATGTTTCTAGAAGATGGTGCTTCAGTTGTGGTGATTTCTAGGTGGTGGTGCAGCTAGTATATATTAAATGTGTGGTACTTCACTTAGTAATGGAATTTTAAGGTTTCATGTATTGAACACAATAATGTACATAATTGTGTCTAAAACCATTTCCCTTAATTTACCTTAATAATTGCACAAGCTGTATCTAAGACCATGCCCCCCTTTCATATATCAAAAGTTTTTTGCAAAAGCACTACCACTACCAAAACCCACGGCTCCTGGATTCATAAAGCACAACCTTCTTCCATATCACCATCATCAAACACAACCATACGAGATGTAGATATCAGAATGAGTTCTGTATCTCCCTCCTCACCTGACTTTGATCCTTTTTCTGAAGGCCTCTTTGAATCCTCTTCAATCTTGTTCTTCAGCATATCAACCTCTCTCTTTCATTCATCTTTTTTTTTCTCTCTGCCATCTTCAGCCTAAGGGCAGTACAGTCTTTCTTTCCTTAAAATTTTTCCTGCCACCCCTTTCTTTACCATTTCTACACCTATATCTCCTACCCCAATCTCTAAACTACTGCATCCTACCAAATCCTCTCATAATGTCTGCCCCCACACATCCCAACCTTGCTGAATTCCTCTCTTTACCCTCTTGCAACTCACCACCCTCCTCTGCTAAATCTGCCCACACCCACCACTTCCTACCTCTAACCCTGATATTTTATCCCCTTCAACTGCATCCTCTAGCAATCCTTCTGTCCAGAAAACTTCGATACTTACTCCCAACATTTGGAGGCAAGCACCCACCTCAGTCACACAACCAAATCCACCAAAAAAACCATAGCAACTTACCATAATATAGAAGGTACCAGGAGAACTTAGAAACAAGTGGTTGAAGAAAGTGTTGAAGTTTCTCTCTTCTACAACCCTCTGGTGGAAGTGGATGGGAAATTGATGGTTGCCCCAAGCATTGACATCTTACAAGAGGGAGCTAAAACATGGGAAGCGTTGATCATTAGCTTCTTTATAGATAAATGCCCGCCTTTTCCTGTAATACAAGAATGGGTTCAAAGAAATTGGAAAGGAATAAACATACAAGAAATAATGCTAACAGAGAATGACAACATCATTTTCACTTTCAGTTCTAAGTCAGAAGCTCAAAAAGTGATAGAAAAGGGTGCATGGCATATTTCACAACTTCCACTATTTCTCTAAAATTTGCAGCCAGGAATGAAACTAGAGAAAATAAAGGTCAAGAACATTCCTCTATGGGTCATCATTCACAACATTCCTCTGGAATATTGGACCACTAAGGGCCTAAGCATGTTAGCTAGCTATCTGGGTAAACCGATCTGTATGGATGAGAATACAGCTATGAGGAAATGTATTGGACCCCGAACTTTTGTTGGAGATTTGATTTATTAAATGGAATTAAATGAGAGATTTTCGGTGATTATTCTTGTGCAAAGCGGAGAAAAAGTT
>JAOTBA010000004.1:23373245-23389135 GCA_025629845.1 Erythroxylum squamatum | reverse complement strand
GATGAATGTGAATTATTGAAGTGTTAGATATAGGATTGTGTTTTGGATTCCGGACGGGAGGTCCGATGATTCTGGTCATTGTGTGAGAAATATAGAAGTGCGTTTTTAAACCCTTGCAGGTTTGGGTTAGTTAAATTACAGCCGTTATGCTGCCCAATTTTAGTAAAAAAATTGGGTGGGGCTGGTTTGTATATAAGTTATGTTTGGGATCGATGATATGATGGAATAAGAAGAATCTTAGGCTATGAGATTTTTGATTAAGGATGATATTGTTTTGAAATGAGAGATTTAAGTGCTTTGTATGGGAACTGAAAAAGAATGAATAAGAAGGAAAGGAAAAAAAATTGTATCAATTTCGGATTAAACCTTCGGTTTGCATTCGATTCCGCTTGGATTTGTTTCTGCTTCGAATTTTTCTTTCGTTCGTTCGAATTCGTTTTCGTTTTTTTTTCAGTTGGGGTCCGGTTTCGAGATCGGGTTCCAACAAGAATTCTCTAGCTGTTAACCCTACTGATGAGGCTATTGTGAGGGAGGAGAAGGAAGCTTTGAAGTCCTACATGCAAGCAGTGGGTAATCACTGCTCCCTACTAAGACAATGGTCTATAGTTAACTGGATTAAGGTAGGAGACAAATGTACTCGTTTTTTCTTCAACACCATTAAGGCCAGGAGGAATACTAACAGGATCACTTAAGTTAAAACAGAAGCAGGAGAGATATTATATGAGTAGACAGAAATTACTCAAGATGCATTGAAACATTTCCAAAGGATCCTAGGAACAGAGGGTAACACTAGCTCGTGCAAGGAAGATCTAATGAAGTATATTTCAACTAAAATTCCTAAAGACTAAGTGGATCTGTTAATCAAGCAGGCCATGGATCAAGAGATAGAAAAAATAGTTTTTAAAATGATTGGTTCGAAGGCTCCTGGACCCGATGGCCTCAATGGGTTCTTTTATTAGAAAACATGGAATACAAAGGGAAAGATTATGAAAGAAGTAGTGAATGAATTTTTCAAAAAAGGTGTAATTCTTAAAGAGATCAATAAGACCTCTTTGTGCTTAATCCCTCAAACCACAACTCTAATACATGGAGTGACTTCAGGCCTATCTCATACACCAACTTCAGCTATAAGATCATCGCTAAAATACTAGCCAACAGGCTGAAATTCGTGTTGCAATGCCTCATCAGTGAAAATCAAAGAGCATTCTTAACCAAGCGAAATATTGGGGACAATATTCTAATTCTGTAAGAACTTCTGAAGGGCTATACAAGAGAAAAATCATCTCAAAATTATACCATTAAAGTTGATCTTCAGAAAGCATTTGACAGTGTCAATTGGGGCTTTTTAATGCAGACTATAGAAGTTATGGGATTCCCTTAAATGTTTATTAATTGGATAAAAGAATGTATTTCTACTGCTTTTTTTGGGATCATGATCAATGGGGGCCCTACTGAACTGTTTAAAGGCAAAAGGAGACTTAGGCAAGGGAATCCTTTTTCCCCTTATCTTTTCCTATTATGCATGGAGACCCGTACCCTTATATTGAAACACAAGATCTCCTTGACTCCGCAATTCAAATTCCACACTAAGTGTAAGTTGCTCTCACTACCAACTTATGTTTTGCAGATGATCTAATCCTGTTTAGTAAGGCTAATATTCCATATATTACGGTGCTAATGAATACCCTACAAAGTTTTAAGGAGATGTCAGGTTTAAGCAAAAATTTTCAAAAGAGTTTTTTCATTTTATCCAGGAGTGCTACACATCTAGCTAATGCAATCTCTCAAGTCACTGGAATGGGCAATCAAGAGCCTCCTATCACCTACTTGGGCATCCCTATCTCTTCCAGAAGACTCAAATTTAGGGAATGTCTGCCTCTTCTAGAGAGGATACAAAGAAGATTAAACTCATGGACCAACAAAACGTTATCCTATGGTGGTAAACTTCAACTTCTGAAATTAGTCATTATATCTATGAATACTTATTGGTGTTCCCACATTTTCCTATCCAAAAGACTGATCAAAACAGTGGAAAAGATGATGAAACAATTCCTATAGAGTAAGGGTAAAGGAGAAAGAGGTTTGCTAAAGTCAGTTGGACTCAAATCTGTCAACCTAAAGCCAGTGGAGGGTTGGGATTAAAGTCTATAGGGAAATAACAAATGTTTACTGTTGAAAAGATTGTGGAGAATTTTAAGCAAGAAGGAATCATTATAGGTCAAATGGGTGCATACGTATATACTAAATAGTGGAAGTCTATAGTCATTCAGTCCTAAAGAAAGTTTCTCATGGTACTTTAAACAATTAATTAGACTGGGGGAAGAAATACAACAACAAATTACTTGCAGAATAGGGAAAGGGGATAGAATTTCTCTATGGTATGACAATTAAACTAGCTAGGGAGCGCTAATTCATCACCCTAATGTAAGGAATACTCTAGAAAGATTCTCTAAAAAAGCTAAAGTCCAAGAGTTAATTGCAAATGGTAACTGGTTCTATCCCAAAAGGAGGTCAGATCTCTATGGATACCACAGTGTAGATGCACTGAAGGACAGGATATGTATTTTTGGAATGGGATAGCAATAACTAATATTACTAACAGGCAAGCAAAACAACTTAAAAATGGTCAAACGATTTATTTTCCAATTCAACAGAGAGAAGAGAAGCCTTAGTATTTTACCAAATACTAACTTGTATGGTGACAAGTCAATTGGTTTCTTATAAGCTATTTAGTATGCCTAAAAGTGAGTCCTCAAGTCGCAAGCTCTAGTCTTTTCTTGTTGGTCTAACCATTTTTTCAATGACTGGTTGGATTTCTCTATTCGAAACTTCATCTTTCCCACTTCTTTGTAGACGATATAATGTACCAATCTTATGAGTCACTCCATTTTTCTTTAAAACTACCCCCACCATTTAGTTGTAGAAACATTTGCCTTAATCACTGATTAGGACTTGTGAAATACTGAAACTATAAAAAAAATATTAGATTTAAGAAAACTTGCAACCATTTTGGAATAATCAGTTCGAAAGGATTTTCTTTAACCTACTTTGACATATAATCAACAACTAATAAAATGTAGACAAAATTAGCCCAATAAAATTGATCCCCCAAATGTTAAAAATTTTACAAACCAAAATTGGAGTTTGTGACATCTCATTTCTTTAAGTGATATTACCTATTCTTTGACCTCGCTCACAAGCCTTACAAAATAAGCAAGCGTCCCAAAACAATGAAGGCTAAAAAAAACTACATTCTAAAATATTTCTTGTTGTTCATCTAGCACCAAAATTTCCTCCATAAGCATATAAATGGAAAAATATAAGGATAGATGATATTTCATTTTTAGGTACACATCTTTGCATTACCTAATTAGAGTAATGCTTCCATAAATACAAATGTCCTATATATTGTGCTTAACATCACTTTTGATTATATCCCTTCGAGCTTTTGATAGATCTATAGGTAATATATTAGTATCTAAATAATTTACCATATTTGGATACTATAGCAATTAGACACCCACAAAGAATTGTTGCTCATACTGGAGTTCTTCTTATAAATCAAAGTTTCTCTGAACATGTAACAGGCGACTTAAATGATTTGCCACTCAATTTTTTACGCCTTAGCTTGTCTTTGATTTCCAAATCAAATTTTCTTAATAGTAAAATCCATCTCATCAATATGAGTTTTGCCTCTTTCTTTAATAATAAGTATTTAAAAGTTGCATGATTAGAGAAAACAATGACTTTAGTACCTAACAAGCAAGTTCAAAATTTTTTTAAAACAAAAAATACCACAAACAAACTATTTTCAATTGTTAAGTAAATTCTTTGAGCATCATTCAAGGTCATAGACACATAGTAAATAACATGAGACATTTTCTCTACTAGTTGTCCCAAAACAACTCTTATAGCTTTGTCACTTACGTCACATATGAGTTTGAATGGCAACTCCCACTTGGGCAGTTGAATAATAGGGGCTAAAACTAGTAACTTTTTTAACTTGCCTATAGCTTTTTTTACTATCATCATTAAGTTCAAAAATAACACCTTTTTGGAGTAACTTGCACAATGGGGATGCTATTTTCAAAAAATCTTTGATGAACCTCTTATAGAAACCTATATGGCCAAGAAACGAGCAAACTTCCACCATACTAGTTGGGTAAGGCAAAGATTGAATAACATACTTCAATCCCCCTAGAAGAAATAACATGATCTAAGATTATACCTTGTTTTACCATAAAATGACATTTTTGAAATTAATAACGAGGTTAGTTTCTATACATCTTTGTAATATCAAAGTCAAATTATGCAATATTCATCGAAAGAGCCTCCAAAAATAGAGAAATCTTCCGTAAAAACTTCAATGATCTACTCTATGTAATATAAGAATATGCTTACCATACATCTTTGAAAAGTAGCTGGTGCATTGCAAGTGTTGAAAGGCATTCACCTATAAGCGAAAGTTCTAAAATGATAAGTGAAAGTTATTTTCTGTCAATCTTTAGGAACAATCGCAATATGAAAATATCCTAAAAACCATTAAGATAGTAAAATGTTTTACCAACTAATCTTTCTAACATTTGATCAATAAATGGAGAGGTAAATGGTCTTTTTAAGTCACTGAATTTAGTTTCTTATAGTTAATGTAAACTCGCCATTTGTTTTGGACCCAAGTAGAAACTAAGTTTCCATCCTAAATGGTGACAATTGTAATTCTTTTCTTTTTAGAAACTACTTACACAGAGCTAGCACACCCACTATCTTAAATTAATAGATTATCCTTACCTAAAAGAATTTCAAATTTTCTTTCTGCACTACCTCCATCATTTGAGGTTTAATCTTCTCTGAGGTTGCCTTATGCAATTAGCTACATCTTCTAAAAGACACTTGTGCAAACAAGTATTATCTAGTATCATCCATCTGATGGTTGATTTAAAGTTTTTCAAAACCTCCACTAATCTTTGCTCTTACTTGAAAGTTAGCTTGCTTTAGATTATTACTAGTAAAGTGTCTTCCTTTTCCAGGAACAAGTATTTTAAGTGTTTTGGTAGTGGTTTTAACTCTAATTTTAGTACTCATACTACTAAAATGATGAGCTGATCATTAGGCGTAGGTATGCCTAACTCCAGACACTATACTATCGACATCTATTTTACTTTTGGAAAACCATCCAAGGCTTTTATATAGTCCTGCAAGAAAAAATTAAGGGATATATTAGTATATTCATCATTAAAAAGACTTTTCAACATAGATGTCTCTAGCTTATCCTTTCTATTAATTTGAACTAGTTTTGTGCTAATAAATCCAAAGTGGCAATTGCAAAGATAGAAAAGTCATCATCAAGATATTTGATTTTATCATATATATTAATCTAAATAGTAGCCTTACCAAATTTCATGGTCAAAGTACCATTGTGGACATTAATTTTTATTTTGATTGTCATTTAAAATGATCTTCCTAATGAAAATGGTGCTAATTGGTCATCATTTTCTATATCCAAGACATATAAGTCACTTGGAAAAATCAATTTGTCTTTAACATGCACATAAGCATCCTGTACTAACCCCTTAGGATATGCATTGATCCTATTTGTTAATTAAATCATCACCTCCATCTTTTCTAATGATCCTATGCTGATAGTTGAATAAACAGATAGGGCATGACGTTTATGGATGCACTTAAATCTAACATTGTCTTTTTCACCTTAGAGCTAGCACTAGTGTATGGTATGGAAAACATACCTAGGTCTTTACAATTTTTTGGAGAGGGTTTTTCGAATGACAACAAATACATTTCTTCCCGTCCTTACCTTTTTAATCCCTTATGACTTTTGTTTTCATTTCATCGTATAAATTTCCTTCAAGAATTTAGTATATCTAGGCACTCTTTTAATCGCATCAAAAAGAGAAATATTTACTTCGCATTTTTAAAATGTCTCATATAAATTAACATCTTGTTCCCATCTTTGGTCATCTTTTAACGCTTCTAAAAATGAGGAAGTATAGATAAAGGATGAAAATGCGACTCATCCTTAGACTTAGGCACACTTTCTTCTACTTCAGTGTGTTCAATGTCTTTTGTACGGGAATTTAATGAAGGTAGGGCTTTCACGGGCTGCTCCACTTGCTTTCCATTTCATAATGTAATAGCCTTGGAACTCTCCTTAGGATTTATTATAGTTTTTGATGGTATTTTATTCAAACTTGGAGATTGTAAGTGACTGAATATAATGGCCAACTAACTCATCTGGGTTTTCCAAATTATGAATATTGTTTTTCATCTCATATTGGAATTTAACAGTATTAGTAACTAATGCTTTAACAATGTCTTAAGAGACATAAATGAATTAAGGATTGATTTTGTTATGGTTGTCTTGGAGGATGTGAATACTTCTGAAAATTAATTGTAGGTTAATTTATCAGTTTATTATCATATTGAAAATTTGGATGGTTTACTAGGTTTGTATGTGTTTGAATATAGAATGTATTGAAGTTAGGGATGTCCCTGAAAACTTCCTCCTATATTTTCTTATTTTATCAAATCTTCTTATAATGTGGGACACATATTAGTTGTGTGTCCTACTATTGAATATATTTTGCAAGCCTTTGCTACTTCCATTTTTCCTACTACCAATCAACGAACAAGTTCAGTAAGATATTCCATATTGTTTAAAGAGAAAAAAATGCTTACTTCACTAACTCATTGAGTAGAATAATCTTTTATAGCATTGAACTACTAGGAATTGAATGTCATATTAATGATACAATGCTCAAGTCGTATATGGTGTTTTGTTAACAAGTGCTCCTGCACTGGCAGAATCAATAATACTCCTACCAATTGGTAAAATTTTTTCGTAGAAATACTGAATTAGGAGATGTTTACTAATTTGATGTGAACAACTAGCAGATAGCTTTTTGAAATGCTCCCAATACTCATATGGTGACTAACTATTGCATCGTTGAATGCCATAAATTTCCTTTCAAATGTTGGCAGCCATTAAAGCTAGAAATAATCTTTTTATAAATTGCTTCTTCATTTTGTTCTATGTAGTGATGCTAGGGGGCAAGTAATATAACCAATCTTGGGCATTACCCTTCAAAGAGAATGGGAAAGCCTACAATTTGATTTAATCTTCAGTGATTCCATTGGACTTCATTCTCGTGCATATGATATGGAATTCCTGAAGATACTTGCACGGATTCTCTCTTGTAGTATCCCAAAAAGTTGGTAATAAATAAATTAAACCATATTTTAATATAAAGGTAGCATTTGCCTCAAAATTAGGAGAATTTATGCAATGAGGTTATTAGTTCAAATCTAGTTTAGCAAGTTCTTATAAAGTTTGATTGCTCGTTATAGTTTATGTCGTTTCATTAATTATAATGTTGTGTTGCTTCCGTTATCTTTGTTTCTTTCCTTAACTTTTTCACAATCTTTTTGATTTATGAATTATATTGTTTTAGCTTCCTTTAAAGATCTTATAACAAACATATAATCCTAGAAGTCTCTGACAATGGTGCCAAAACTTGGTGGTTCTGTCATATGTACCCTAAATTAATTCCTAGATTCTTACAATCGGCAAACATAATATAAGGAAGTAGGAGACGATCCCGTGAGGAATTTTAGGATGCCAATCATTACAAAAGAAAATAATTAATACGGGGTTGTCAAATTTTGAAATAAGAAAAATAAAGGAAATAATAAAGCAATCCAATACATGAATAAATGAAATACTCCACAATAAGATCCAATTGCCTTTTAATCTTCAAAGCTCCAAAAAGCTTCCACTTTCTTTAACCAAGAGTAAAAGACTTAGCCAACAATGATCATTACTACTATAGTTGTTAGACCCCGCTTTCGAAGCCCAGCATTCGGAGACATTTAACAGAAACAGTACATGTCTATAACCCTATTGAACTTATTTAGGGACAAAGGGAATAACTTTCGCTGTAGATGTCAGATTAAACAATTCCTTATATTGTTCGAAAGAAGACTTTAAGATCTACAACTTACATGAAGACCTTGAAGACAAATTCTATCATCTGGAGGGTCAAAATTAAACCAGACGATACAAGATGAACAGTGCACAGAAGAAGCGGAAGGTCAACTAAAAAGCAGATGAATGTCAAACAGCAAACGAATAGCCAAAAGCAGACGAATGCTAAAAAGCAGACAAATGGCCAAAAGCAGACGAATCCTAAAAAAATAGACGAGTGCAAAAAGTAGACGAATAGCCAAAAGCAGACGAATGCCCAAAAGCAAATGAATGCCCAAAAGCAGACGAATGCCCAAATGCAAGTGAATGCCAACATGCTTAACTAAAAAAAAAAATTTAGGGTCCAACAATAGCATTTAAAGAAACACCACCCTAATATCTACTAAAGAAAGGAGGAAGAAAGAGTACTTTGAGAAACTGGAAAGTGTAGCTAAGAGATAGGATGGTTTGCCCCTTCACACTTTGACTTTATTTATAGCCACTTAAACATATGTAAAAAATCTTATAGTTGTGATTCTTTAGATTCCTTAGATCACAACTTCATTGATTTCCACCCAGATCTTGTCAAGATAATGTTTTAAACCATTTTTAACACATTTTTTCACTTGCAAATTTAAAGTATGAAAATTGTAATTTCTAATGAACATGCTCACATTTAAGATCACGCTAGACTATTTTTCATTTCAATAATCTGATCCAAATATGCAAAATGAATGTTTTATTAGCCCAAATCTCCTTGAAATTGAATTAAGACAATCCTTTTTCTAGTCAAGTAGCATTTTCAACCCTTAGTTTGCAAAGATAAACAAAATAATGAGTAAAATAAAAAAATACTAAGTTTAAACATAGCAAGATAAGATTATATAAGATTTTGAATGTTAAAAATCGGTCAAATTTATGATACATTAAGTAGATAAATGGGAACATTGAATTGGGTCAATTTGTTTTGCACTCATTTAAAGAGAATCTGTTAACTGCTAATCATTTTCTTAAGCTACAATTCTCACTCAATATTACATTTATAGTATGCCAAGATTTTAAAATAGTAAGTTTCTTTGAAATTGAAGGATTCATTCATCTAACCTATTGTTACAAAGGTCTTCTCAGACACCAAACTTGTACCACAAGTTGCGCATACTCCTTTGCACAACAATCTCACTTAGGTTTGTTCAAGTAAGATTTAGCCTTCTCACATGATCGTCAATCAACAAAACCTTGTTCTCGAACTCCTCACGACCTTTATAGTATTTGCCTCTTACTCTTGTGAAAACTACGAAAGCACTAGATTGTTAATGGTAACAATAGAAGCACGAAAGAGGTACAACAAATGCCAACCTTTATTACTTCTCTTAAAATATACAAAAAAATGATCTCTCAATCTCCGTGTTTGAGGAGCAAGGCTCAAATGAACTATTTATAGGCATTTTTAGCTTGATGACTAAGTAAAATCTTAACAAAAATCAGCTACTTAGATTGCATCTTATCATTATCAGATTACATCACATTATCCAATTCTATGACATCCTCATCTAAATAGGACTGTATCTGATAGGATTTAGTTAAATCACAACTAACAAGATAAAAAATTACATCTATTTAAGAATGATCCATCCATATCCAGGAATATCTCCACTACCTTCAGTTGATCCTCTCACATGGTCTTTATATTTTAGAGCTGATATTATCCGTTGTGGTCTTATCTGCCACATTATTCAAGATCTCCGTATAATCTCTATCTGTTGATGATGAGTCATCCAAGTCCAAAGCCTGTCATAGCACTTTGGTTCAATCCAATGCTTATCCATGTTAAGTCTATTATACATAGTTTATTCATTTGAGCATATACTAAGTCCTTATTACATCAAGAACCCAGCCTTAGCCAAGTTAACTTATACAAGGTTCGAAACTCTACCAAAACTCAGATCATGCTTGAAGTTCCCTTGGGCTTTTGCATGCCACCGTCATGCGGTGATCCAACTAACCTTTAATCCAAGACCCGTTTCTAGCTAGCTATAAAGTGTTTTCATGTGCTAAGGGGCTAACACCTATCCTTATGTCCTTATTAATGCTGCTGTGTCTTTGAAAAAAAAAGAGAGGCCACTTTCCTTTTAAAGGT
Organism: Erythroxylum squamatum; assembly: GCA_025629845.1. Classification (NCBI taxonomy): domain Eukaryota; kingdom Viridiplantae; phylum Streptophyta; class Magnoliopsida; order Malpighiales; family Erythroxylaceae; genus Erythroxylum; species Erythroxylum squamatum. Next base: position 23,379,020 of record JAOTBA010000004.1, on the reverse strand, counting down.
AGAACTAAGAGAAAAATATAAAATATATTTCAACTTTCATATTATAATATCATGAATTATGAAATTGTGTAATTATCTGGCCTAGATTGAAAATTAATTTTAAAAAATAAAAAATACATGTCAATGCAACTTAATATACAATTAACTTCTATCATATATAATGCTTACAGTAGAATAGACGATCATATGATCCTGTAAGTCATTATTAGGAGTGTTACAAAATGAAATCTAGTTATAATTCAGGACTTTTGAAATAGCATACCTTTCCTTCTATTCCTTACGTTAAACGGATTTCTTTCTTATTTCTTCCTTTGTTATAGATGGATAATTTCATGAAATACATCTAATAGAAGCATTTCTTTTCATTAAGGCTTAAATTCTAAAGGTCTTCAGGCATATTTGATATATCCGCTAACAAAGAAATGTTAGAGAGTTCATTCTACCTCGTGTTCAGTTTTCACTAGAACAAGGAGCTAGGAGCGATGAAGTTTCCTCTTTGACGTTTTTCAATATAATGATATACCAAAGATTGAAACAGAAACGGATGATCAATGCAGAGAGACTGGAAGTAAAAGTAAACTGAGATAAACCAAGAGGCTAAGAGTGTAGACCATGCGCATTCCTCAAGAATATAAACCAGTATAACTTACGATCGCACGAAGAACCAAAGTTGCAGCAACTTAGCATGCACAAGAACATGAACAATCGTATCCAAACAGTTCCCTCCTATTTAAGCCAAAGGTATTAGCACAAGTAGTAGCAAGATTACACAACTAAATCCTGCACACGGATGTAAAGCATATTTAAGTTGAACGACAAGATGCTTGCACAACACAAATTTATTAACTATTACTGATAAAAGCAATTAATGGTCGCAAAACTTACATAGACAACAGAATATTTCACTGTTCTTCTTAACCAGAGAAGGGAAGATAAAAGATGAATAAATAACCAGAATCTTGAAGAGTGAAGATCAAATGAAATTAATGCCCCCAAAACCTACTTAAATTAATCAGCAATGTTTCAGAAAATAACAAGCCTCCTAAAACAAAAAATGTTGGATAAAAGGACAAGCATCGAAGATCCCTAACAACTAACATTAAAATGCTGGCATGCCCAAGACTTGTGAACTATGCTAAGGTCTGTATGATGCAAATGATTGGATCTTTAACACATTAAAGCAAATACACTAGTATAGATACAATATACTAGTTCACAAAAAATTAAGTACCTAATAGCAAATACGCCCTCTCAACAAAGTTAATGTTCAGAATTATAGTTCATTAGTTAACAAATAAGAAAAGAAGAATAAGGTCAAATCCGTAGTAGTGCACGTCTGTGACCTCTTCAACAGTTACCCATTACAAGTTCCCTGAGACTTGCAGGAAACAATATCCTCTACAAGAACACACGACAGAAGCAAAAATGAGTAACTGACACACCAAGTCAGGATCTCATAGGAACAGATCAATTTCAACAAAGCATTGACTTTGGACTACAGCACTTGCATAGTTTTGTGTCTACACCCATCAACATTCTCAATGCGCGCACACACACACACACACACACACACACAAAGCTTCAAACTGAGAAGACACCCTTATCTTCTTACCAACGTCATCAGAGAATACAACCATCTATTGCTTCCTACACACATTCGCAAGTCCATGTACAAGTAATGTTCATCATCTCTACAAAATACCATTGACAAAAACAAAATCTCAATATAACAATCAATCGTTACATGGGAATAGAAGCAGAAGTAAAGCTTAATCATCAATACTATTTCCCGTTAATCAAAATATAACAAGCAAAGAAAATAATGTGTAAATCAAGAAACAAGCGTATGCAATCAACCCCCTATGCTCCTCTCCACCATCAGCCACCGAAACCATCAGATTCGTACAAGCCCTAGTCGCCCAAATCACAAAAACCCCCGCAATCACAAATCTGACAGCACTACCCTGCGGCACAAACAGAGAAACCGCCGAGAACACCACCACCGGAAGCAAACAGTAACCGACCACGCTCGTACAAGTGTGCAGATCCAAATTCCCGTTCCTCCCGGCGAGCATATTGAAGACCACGTACAGAAAAACCGACGACACCACGATCCACCCCAAAATCACTCCGAATTGGATCTTTCCGGCGAGTAACTGAAACAAGCACAGAGATAGGTAGAAGAAAATCGGGCCTGAGAGATCCGAGTCCTTGTGCACGCTTGAGTTCACGCGAAATGGATTCAAAATAGATTTCGTTTTTCGCCAGATTTGGTCTGGGTGGATGCCGAGCTCGTCGAGGAGTGGCTCTTCGTCGTCGAAGTTCCCGCCGCCGGACGAGGCCATCGGGCCCACGCCGATCGGGCCGGCGCCAAATGCGCCGTTAGGGGCAGTGCCGATGTCAAATGACATGAAGGGAATTCCCGAGTTGGAGGGCCGAGGAGGTTGAAACGGCGCCGTGGGAACGCGCCGTTGTTGAATGTTGGCTCCAGCAGGCGCCGTGGGGTTGCCGCCGGAGGGGAAGATCACTGGAGGGACGTTGAACTCCTTTGTCATATTGATTGGATTGTCAACTAAATGAGTAGAAGCTTCAGTGGAAATTTGAGGTTATTGATTTCAGTGATGAACAAATGAAAGGAAAATGGGAGACTTTGGGGAGCGTATGGAAACCGAACGAGAGAGTAAAAAATGGCCTTTGAAACTGAAAAAGTTAGGGTATAACGGACTTTTGATCACACATCCTTTGGCGTGAAGTCTACACGGCAGGAATGGATGACGTTTTCTAGAGCCCTGGAAATACTCTCTTGCCCGCGATCAATGTCACGTCCTGGACGTTTCAAAACTTGCGAGAAGTGATTTACCTTAGAAGAGTCTTCTAAATTTTTCCCCCAAATTTTAAAGGAGGAAAAGAAGAATTTAGAAACTGATAAAATGTAGTGGGATTTTATGAAAAACTTTGGAAGATTTTAAAATGTGGTGGAGTCTTATAGAAAACATGGGAGAATCTTATGAAAACTTGTGAAAGTTTCTATAACATGGTAGAATCTTATGGAACGTTAGAAAAGAAGATAAAATGTTGTAAATAGTATAAGATATATGTAGAATAGTATAGAATATTCTAGAGATTCAATGTAAGCTATTAGATCAAATAGATCATAGTTATCCATTTAGAAGATGGAAGGCTACAAATAATTTTAGAGACTTCATTTGTAAACATCCTATATCCTACATTTTACATTAAGTATTCAAGAAGAGGCTTTCTTATAAGCACTCTCTAAGCTTTCCTTTAGTCTCTCAAGTTATTTTCTAATTGTGCTAGTCTTATACCTAGCATTTTTTAGTAAGGATGACTTGATGTAATAAAATAATACTCAAGTGCCACACGGTTTGTTGGTTAGAAGTCCAAGTTCGTGACAATTGGTATCAAAGCTTTAAGTTGAAGATGTCGAGAGCACAAAGTGAGATCACCAACGTTGAAGGTTCAAAGCAATCAAACGCAAGCCTCGTGAAGGTAGAGCTTGCAATAGTCGAAGGGCAACAAAAGTTTGAGGAAATAAACCAACGCATTGAGGGACTCGAGAATGGGAATGAAGAGTTTCGTGAGAAGATGCAAGGTGCCTTGAACGTTGCCACGTCAAAATGTCATAACCATGTAAAGGTCTTGGAAGAGTCTCTCCAACCCGAGATTGCACTTCTTAAGGAGGAGCTTGCAAAAGTTGTTGCGGAGCTCAAAGAAACAAAGGAGGATTTGTCCTTTGTAAAAAGGCCATTGCTCAAGGGGAAAGCAATGTTGTGCCTATGGTGGTCTCCACTCCTTCAAGGGTACACATTCCTACTAAACCAAAGACATATCGTGGGTTGAGGAATGTGAAGGAGATGGATAATTTCATATGGAGCTTGGAGCAATATTTTAACGTTGTTGGCATAGAGGAGGATGTCAAGAAGATTAGTAATGCTACTCTTGGCCTTTAAGATGCCACCTTGGTATGGTGGAGAAGGCGACATTGCGACATTGAAAGGGACATTTGCACCATAGAAACATGAAGTGAGTTTAGAAAGGAACTCAAGCACCAATTCTATCCTGAGAATGTCGAAGAAGAAGCAAGAGCTAAGCTAAGGCGTCTCCAAGAAAGAGGAACCATTTGAGAGTATATGAAGAAGTTTTCCAAGGTACTTCTTGAAATTCTTGACCATCCAGATAAAGAAGCTTTCTTTACATTTAAGGATGACTTGCAAAATTGGGTAAAGATGGAGATTCAAAGACATGGTGCCCAAGATCTTGCTACTACCATTTCCATTGCCTAGTCTTTGATCGAGTTCAAGAGGATCGAGACGCCCAAATCCCACAAGGATAAAAGTAACAAGGGGAAGAGTGGGGAAGATAACCACCAAAGCAAAGAGAGTCTTCATAAATCTAGTAAGTTCGAATTTAAAAACTCCAAACATAAGTCTACTCTTAAATGTTTCTTTTGTGAATGACCATATAAGGTAAGAGATTGCTCGAAGAAAGTAAAGCTCTCCGCCTTAATAGAAGAAAGGGAGGCACAAGAGAAGCAAAGAGAGGAGGCAAAGATGGGCTCTTTAAATGTCCGTAACTCCATTAAAGCAAAAGTTAAAGTTCCTAAAATCAAGAAGAAAGAATGTTTACATGTCGATGTGAAGGTTTGAGGCCAAATAATAAAAACATTGGTAGATGCTAGAGCTTCCAACAACTTTATACAAGTAGAAGAGGCAAATAGGCCGAACATCAACTATACAAGGAGCAAAAGTGGCTCAAAGAGGTAAACTCGAAGCCAAAAGTCACTTTTGGAGTTGCTAAGGATGTCAAGGTATGTATTAGAGAATGGTGTGGTTTAGTGGATTTCTCTGTAGTTCCTGTAGTGGTTATCCTATAGTGTTTGGTATGGAATTCATAGACCGTGTTAAGGTCGTACCTATTCCTTTCGCCAATACCATGTGTGTTTTGGAGGAAGGAAATACATGTAAGATACCTTTATCGCGTGAAGGAAGTTTATCCACCAAACAACTATCTGCCATGCAATTCTCTAAAGGAATAAAAAAGATGCAACCCTCATATTTGGTGGCGCTAAAAGAAGAATGAGTAGAATCTTCACTAATAAAGTCAACCAAAGGGATCTCCAATGTCCTTGAGGAGTTCAAGGATGTTATGCCTCTAGAATTACCGAAAAAGCTCCTACCAAAATGAGATGTGGATCATAAGTTCGAGTTGGTGCAAGGCGCTACCCTAGCTGTTGTTATACCTTATCGTATGGCACCTCCTGAACTTGATGAGTTAAGGAAGTAGCTTAAGGAGTTGATGGATGCCGGTTATACCCAACCTTCAAAAGCTCCACATGGCGTACTTGCACTTTTCCAAAAGAAGTACAACAGTTCTCTCCGGTTGTGTATTGATTATCGGGCACTCAATAAGATTACTGTGAAGAACAAGTATCCCATCCCATTGATTGCTGACTTGTTTGATCAACTTGGTGAAGCAAGATAGTTTTCCAAGCTTGATTTGAGATCGGGGTACTATCAAGTGAGGATCACGGAGGCAGATGTACCAAAGACTACTTGTATTACGAGGTTTGGTTCCTTCGAATTCTTAGTCATACCTTTTAGACTTATTAATGCACCTACTACATTTTGCACCCTTATGAATTAAATGTTACAACCCTTCTTATGTAGCGCCCCCTTACCGTAGAGTACCCACCGGGACGCCCGTAGGTCATTCCGGTACGTATCCTACGATAAGAGAGAACTACGAATAAACACT
>JAOTBA010000004.1:23361808-23373145 GCA_025629845.1 Erythroxylum squamatum | reverse complement strand
GGGCCGGTACCAGAGCAGGTCCTCCCAACGGGGGTTAAAATCTGTGCGGTACCTGGATCCAGAGCAGGTCCTCCCAATGGGGGTTAAAATCTGTGCGGATCCAACATATTTATTGTTCTTTTTATTTAATGTTTTGATATAATTATTATTTATTATATGATGAAATTATAATATTTCAAATACTTTGTATTATTCGTAGTTATATATTTGTATGATGATTAAATGATTTTTTATATTAGTTGTAGTTATTATTTATATGTGAAATATTTGGTTAATAAAAATAAATTAATCATTGTTATTTTAAATTTTTATTTTTATAATATTTAGAGACAAGGTTAATGTAAAATCATAAATTATATATTACAATATATTAATGAAATATTTTACAATTTTAAAAAATTACTTAAAATAATATCTATATTAATCAGTATTAATACAGAACTATATCAAAAACTCAATTTGATATCAAAATTGGTACTATATTCGTAACATTTTTTCGTAGTTGCTTAGCTAAAGAAGGTCTGAATGGAATTAGCTAGTGCTATCTTTCTAGTTTTCTGATATTATAATCGGAAGAAAATCATGGAACTATAAGGTAATCTCGAATGTGCAAGTAACATGGGATGCATAAGAGATGGATTTTGTGCTTACAATTCACGATATGGACGTTGCCACGAGTTTCGTTCTTCATATATCTTTTTTCTGTAGTCATGAAATTACATGTACATTTTGGTTATATATATATATATATTCTTGTGTCAATAATAGTATTATGCACTGGTTTCGTATTTAGCAGCCCGTCACCGTGGTGTGGTAGAATTCTTTGTTTCTCCTTGGGCTAGAATAAAAGGCCTATTAAATGCATTGGAACTCTATGTATTGTACTATGCAAGGTTAGGAACAAACTATAACGTTGTCAGTTTCTTGAGGAATGAGGAGTCCGGCATTTGTAACTTGAATGGCATCCTTCATGTTTCTTGTTTTTCCAATGACACAATAAATAACTGCAGATGTTGGAATGGATTTTGTTCCAAGAACTAAGCTTGGATTGGATGGATTGGATGTATTTGCACCCATAGCCACATGTTAGAAAATTCACTCTGTTTTCTGCTTCTTCCTTTCGCTTTCTTAAGTCCTAGGGCCAGAGTGCTACTGAAAATCTTGAGATGAAGTAGACTGTCAACATGAATGAAAGGTGAAATGGGTTGAAGAAATTCCAAAGCTTGAGAGATAAGTTGAAACTGACTTCATAGTTTTTATTTTTTAAAACATTAGCTTATTAACGACTAATAGGTTGTACTAAATTGTAACTGTTCATGAAGAAACCATTAGCGTCATAAGTCTGACACCGATCTCCTGTGCTGTGAGCCGAAAGTGCTTTTGCTACTCTTGTTCTGCTTGCGCTTTTACAGCTAAGTTTAATTCGCTCATTAATTGCGTTTACGCGTGGTTTTGCCTAAATGCACGCCGGCGCTTCCAGAAGGAAAAAGTTGAAAGCTGATGGAGTTAATTTACTTCCCTTGGTATATAGTCCGGTTAATCAAATGCATTGTGAAGGTTCAAAAGTTCTTAAACTACAATTTATTCAAATTATTCCTCCATTATCTTATTAATTACCAAAATTTTTATTAGTTTTAAAATTGATTTTTGTCAGTTGCAAAAATGATCTGTACAAGCATTACTATTCGTATTGTCACGTTCAAAAGTATACATAATAAAACAATCAATTTAATTTGCTAGTCTTACCTAGTTCGGTAATCTCTCTATCTCCTAAAAAAAATATAGTAGCAACGTGTGAACTGCCTACTTAATAAAATTAATTTGCCGTACTCTTAAAATTAAATAACTCAATATAGATATGAATTAGTCAAATGATATATATAATATTAAAAACATAACAATACTTAGTCTATTTAAACACTTAACTGCATCTAAAATTTTATTATTAGTAATGATTAATACTAAAATTATTTTATTATTGTAATTTATGTTTTATATCATTATTAACTCAATTGTCTAGCTCATGCTTAACCCAATAGACTTATATTCAATGATTTGTCGACTCATCTCTGCTCCTCATAATTACTCACTAAGTGCAAACATGATTATATGTATAAATATCGGCACATAATACCTCAATTCTTCAATCTAATCTAGTATCTTGGTACCACTTTAGTACCTAGCTATTGATATATGATATCTCCAAGACTCAGGATATTTCGATTTCACTTCGGTACATATCCATCGGTATAGGACATCCCTGGGCTGGGACTTATGATGTCTCCGTACTTATTCCATAGATAGGTACCCAGTCATCACTCGTTTATATTTAAACAACTCATCAATCTATGACCATTGAATATGACCTATCCTAGGCAAGCCGTATATTCACAATTTATTCCCAACTTATTATAAGTCAATCTCTATTTAATTTTATGAATGTGATTTATTTACCCTAATATTAATTATACTCTTGCATAACTGAAAATTTTAATAATCAAATTTTAGCCGAATTATCAAGCGTTACATCTCATCATAAGTAACAAAATATAAATGTGAAACATTTTGTACTTTGTTAATTATTTATGTAATAAATAAACACAATCATATATTTTAGAAATCCATATATGTAATCATTAATTTAATTAATGACTAATTCAAACTATGATTCACTATAAACTAATTTATTAATAACAAAATTTAAAGTTTTATGAACCGTACACTGTTCCAAAAATACAGTCTAAGGTTATCCTTACCCCATTATTGGACTCAACTAATTGATAAGTTTAATCTACTATTTAATTCGTCCTTCAGACCTAGATATTACAAAAATCAATTAGACTTATTAAGAAAAATTTTCAATCTAATTGCATTTAATTATCCAAAATTATTCCCTTTTCCACTTTGTTCTTAATTATTAAAATATATTTACTTTATTTAACTACCATAATTACTAAAATACCCTCAATATTAGAAGTCCTATTTGACCCTCATTTTTTATTATTACAAAAAATCCTTCTATGAATTAAATTCCAAATTTACCCTTTAATTTTTACATTTCCTATTTTTCCCTTAATATATCTTAAATTTTCCTAAATTGTCTTCTTCTTCACCCTCTCCTCTTCTCATACCTCTTTTTTTTTTCTCTCATCTTTCAGCCACCTTTTCTCTATTTTTAATTTTCCTTTGACTTCAAAATTATTATCCCAAATAATCACAATATACTTTTCAACTATAAACTAGTTTAAGATGATTAAAACTCACAAATAAAAGGCAAAGAATTGTTGCTAGAAAAGTTTTTTCCTATGTGAAGTTCTATGCCTTTCTAAGGGATTTTTGGGTTGTTAATCTCCGCAATTTCCTCACTAATTTACTGCAAAACAAACAAAATGAGGGAATGCTTAAGAAAAGCCTCACATGGAAGAGAAAACTTTTCATTGGGTTTCTTCTTACCAATCTGTTGTGTTTTAATTTATACCCCCCTTCGTTTTAATTTTTATCTTATGGGATCGGTTAGTTTTGTTAAAGTTAGGCTCTCTCTTTTTTTTGTGGGTTTTATAGTACCCCACCAAAAGAATTTTGTCCTTGAAATTAAATTATGTATTTGAGGATCCAAATAAATAAGGATATTGACGTTGAACTTTATCCTCTACCTCCCAAGTAACCTCTCTTAAAGAACGATGATGGCTCCATAAAACATGCACTATTGGAATCTTCTATCTCTTTAATTTCTAATTTGTCTATCTAATACCTTCAATGTCTCCTCTTTGTAAGTCATATCATTTGCAACTTCGATCTCAGACCTCAATATAACATGGCTAGGATTTGATTGGTACTGTTTCAACATCAACATGTAGAACACATCATGAACTTATGATAACTCCATAGGTAAGGCTAATATGTAAGTTAACAGCCACATACGATGTATAATTTCATATGGTCCTATGTATCTCAGAATCAACTTCCTTTTCCTACCAAATCTCAGAATTCCCCTCTAAGGTGATACCTGTAGAAATACCATATTTCCAATATTGTGCTCTATCTCTCGAAAATGTTGATCAATATAATTCTTTTATTGATTTTGAGTTGATTTCAAGCATTGTCTTACCATCCCTATTTTCTCCATCGTCTCTTGAACCAATTCTGGTCCCTCTAACAATTTAACACCCTCTATATCTCAACATAATAGATCTCTACATTGCTTGTCATATAATGCCTACTAGAGTGTGATAAAATCTCATCTCGACTAACTATTTGATATTACATCTCCTTTGTTTTGAATTTATTTTTGTACTTAAATATGGAAATTAATTTTTGTTTTTTTTTAGGAGATGAAAAGTAGAGATTGCATCAAATTGGGACTCTATTGATGATAATGACAAATTTTGGACAAAGTGAAGAGATTGTTGCAGTGGATAAAGCTGACTACTTGAAGAGTTAAAGTTTGGCTGGAAGACTTCGTCTTATCCTTATCATAAAGTAGTTTGATTTTGAATTCGTTTTAGATAGGCTTCTTTACAAGTTAGAGTTAGATTAGGATTAGATTAGAAAACCCTATACAATGGGTATTTCTTACAATAGAAAAGGGTTCTCAATTCTTACATTTTTAGCAATTCTTAGTTTTTCTTTTATTTTTGTTATCGGAGCGAAAACTATGTGTGGCTAATCTCATCGTTCTGATTTAAAGGGATTCAATACTTTAATTGTAACCTTATGAGGTTTTGTGTTCTCAACTTTTATTCACGTTTTAATTCAAGTATTTCTTATTTTGAGTTCTCATATTTCAGGAATGATTAGTATTTGATTAATCTGACAATTTAATTTAATATTGATTATTCTATCACTATCAAAGAATTCAGTGATTGGTAATTGTCATGAAGGAATGGTACAAGTAGCAAATATGTTATTTATAAATTTTCATATTTAACTTATGATAAACAAGAAACCTAAATTGAATAATTGTAACTATCTCGATTATTTAATTTAGGGTTTAGTATTTTTCACAGAGCTTATTGTTATCATTTATTTGATATGGAATGATATCACCCCTAGTCAATGGATGGTAAGTTTTAGTTTGGATGCCAGGTTTGAAACATTTAATTTAGGAAAACTTGAGATTTATTGCGGCTATCCTAATATGTTTCAGACTAACTACTTGAATCGTGAAAATATTCTTTTTAAAATAATGATCAATGTTACAATTAGATGAGATCATTTCCTTGAATCAGAGTTTGGTAATCTTGACTTTCTCGTATTTAAATTCAGTTGATTTAATTTTTTTGCCTTATTTTTAGTTAATCAGTTTCTTAATCAAACCCCCTCCCCCCATTTAATTTTATTGCTTGAAATTAAGAAACTAGTGTTTAGTTCTTTAGGGATTCAACCTAGTTCCACAACTACTACAAAAGTTTAGAGAATCGATATTATTTTAGGGGCTTCAACAATACCAAAATTTGTCGAGAAACTATTTTAAGTTTCTTAATTTCTTTGAGTTTTTATTTTTACAGTTACTGTTAACCTCTTGTCTTGTATAACTCATGCTTCTCATACAGGTAAATTGCAATATATTCCAGAAATTGGGAAGACAACGCATCGTTTGAGAAAAGAGACTAAGCAAGGAAGTAGTCATTCACCTTCATATTTGAAAGTTGAAGAAGATCTAACAATTGGTGAAGACTTTAATTTTCAAGAAGAGGACGAAAAGATGACAAATCTCAATCCCAGAATGTTGCGGGAGTTAGCGGCACCGAATTTGAATCAACAACCTTTATGCATTCAATTTCTAGATGTTGAGGTAGATTTTGAATTGAAATATGGTTTGATGCACTTACTGCCTATTTTTCGTAGTCTTGCAGGTGAAGTTCCGCATAAACACCTAAACGAATTTCATGTTGTCTGTTTTGGAATGAAGCTACAAGGGGTGACAGAAGAACAAATTAATCTCAGGGCCTTTTTGTTCTTTTTGAAAGATAAGGCAAAGGATTGACTATATTATCTTCCACCTGGCTCAGTAACAACATGGAACGAGATGAAAAGAATGTTTCTGGAGAAGTTCTTTCCTGCATCAAGAGTAAAAAATATCAGAAAGAAGATATGTGGGATAAGATAAATTACTAAAGAAACATTATATGAATATTGGGAAAGGTTTAAGAAGCTATATGCCAGCTGTCTACATCATCAAATTTCCGATCAACTTTTGATTCAATTCTGTTATGAAGGACTATTACCATTGGATCGAAATATGGTTGATGCAGCTAGTGGAGGAGCTCTGGTAAACAAAACACCTAAGGCAGCCAGACAGTTGATATCAATTATGGCCAAAAATTCTCAACAGTTTGGGACAAGGATGGATGGAGATATTAAGTGTGTGAATGAGGCAAGTAACACGCACCTTGAGGATAAAATATCTGATTTAATCGCTATAGTTCATTAAATGGCTGTAGGTCAATTACAATCGGAAAAAGTATGCAGAATATGCTCATTCCCTAGACATCCTACAGATATGTGCCCTACATTGCAATAAGACTCTCTTCAAAAAACTAATGTAATATGGGGTTTTCCTGGTCAACCTCAACAAAAGTATGACCCTTATTCCAATTACTATAATCCAGAATGGAGGGATCATTCAAACTTGAGTTATGGAAATGAAGGAGGCCAACAACGATATCATCCTCACAATTTTAATAAACAACCTCAATCTTCAAATTCAGGTATGTCTTTAGATGAAATTATTAAGGCACTTGCTAATAATACTCAACAATTTCAACAGGAAATAAGGGCAAACCTTCAAAACATCATAAATCAAATCACTCAATTAGCCACCTTGGTAAGTAAATTGGAAGCGCAAGTATCAGCGAAATTACCTTCCCAAACGGTGGTGAATCCTAAAGAGAATGTGAGTGCAATGACTTTGAGAAGTGGTAAGGAAATTCAATTTGGAACTTCTTTACCAATGGAGGAAGAAAAGCACGATGATGGAGAAAAGAAGGAAGAACTTCCAACTCAAGAATCAAAAAAGGAAAAAAAAAGATTAATCTCCATTAATATCAATTAATGCATGTTTATCTCCTTTTCCTAGTATGTTGGCTAAACCAAAAGATGAAGGATATGAAAGAAAGATCTTTGAAACCTTAAAAAAGGTGGAAATAAATATATCATTTCTGGAAGCCATTAAGCAAGTTCCGAAATATACAAAATTTTTAAAGGATTTGTGCATAAATAAAAGGAAGCTGAAGGACAAGGAGAGCATAATTTTAGGTAAGAATGTATCAGATGTGATAAATAGGAAATTACTAGAAAAAAGCAAAGATCTAGATATGTTTACACTTTTCTGTGTTATTGGTAATAGAAAAATTGAGCGTGCCATGCTAGACTTAAGTGCATCTATTAATATCATGCCATACTCCATTTATCGAGCTTTAAATCTGAATTCTTTACAAGAAACTAATGTAATTATCCAACTAGCTGATCGTTCGTATGTCTGCCCTATTGGAGTTATTGAGGATGTTTTAGTCCAAGTTAATGGTTTGGCATTTCCAACGGATTTTTACATCTTGAAAATGGATGGAGATAGTGTGGAACATTCGACTTCAATTTTATTGGGTAGGCCATTTATCAAGACGTCTAAAACGATAATCGAAGTACACGAGGGTCCTCTTTCCTTAAAGTTTGATGGAGAAATAGTAAAGTTCAACATTTCTAAAGCAATGAAGTACCCAAATGATTTTCAATCCATTTATCATATGGATATTTTGGGTTCATTTGTGCAAGATATGTTTAAAGAATAGAGTGTTGAAGATAAGTTAGTGTGTAAGGCTAAATTGGAAGTGAACGAGCAAATTGATGAAACTTGTGAAGTTGTAGAGTCATTGTCAGCAATGCTAATAGATTTGGAAACTTTAAATGATGAACTTACTATAACTCATAAGAAAATCTTACCTTCTATTTTGTAGGCTCCGAAGAAAGAATTAAGGGTGTTACTTGATCGCCTAAAGTATGTCTATTTAGGTGAAGGAAAGTCATTACCCACAATCATTTCAAAAAGGTTAACTAAAGAGCAAGATGAAGGACTAATGACACTACTTAAGAAGTACAAAACTGCAATTACATAGAAGTTTGGGAAGAACTAGTCACATCGAGCATAACGACGTTAAACAATTGCGCTTTTCAGGAGGCAACAAAAAATATGATAGTTTTATTTTAATTTGTTTTAGTTCTTTTCAGGATGCATTTATTTTTTTTTTGAAACATACATTATTGAAAAAAAATCCAGACAACTAAATCTCATAAGGCGAGATCTTGCCTTATATGATTTAGTGTTCTGGAATGAGGATCTTAAAATTCCAAACTACTAAATCTCATAAGGTGAGACCTCGCCTTATGCGATTTAGTGTTCTAGATTGATACTCTAACATTAAAAAAAATAAATTAAAAAATTAAAAACAAAAAATTTTCTTTATTATTCCCTTTTTACTTTATTTATTTAATTAATTTTTTTAAAAAAAACTTAATCTATTCTTTCTTTTATGCACGACACCATCTTTTTCTACTCCATGCTCTCTCCCAGTGCTGGAACATCACACATGCCACACCAGCTGGAGCACTAACTCACGCACACAACCCTCTCCATCTGTTTCCACTCACGCAGTAGTCTCCCACCAGCCCTCTCCATCAAAGCAACCTCACATGCCACTCTCTCACACACACGTAGACAGCCATCCTCACAATGCCACAGCCCTCCGTATCCACCATCGCGTGCACCAGCAACGCTCTGCAGTCTCTAACGCAAGCAGCATCTGTCTCTGACTTTCACACAACCCATCCAGTCTCTTCCTCACACGCAGATATCCTTCCAATGTCGCAACCTCCCCAGCAAGCTCTCATTCCATCCATGCCATAGCACACTCACAAACCTCCCCTTCCACCCATGTATCACACACGCTAGAGAACACAACAGTAGCTCTAGGCAGAACACTCACGTAACAACACAGTTCCAATCCTTCACGAATGTACCAATAGTAATGCACCGACGCCCCATTTATTTATTTATATTTTTAAGTTTTATTTTTACTATTTTAATTAATTTTTTTCTTATTAATTACTTTTAGTTTAATTTCAATTATTATTCAGTTGTTGTTAATATTTTTTTCAAGTAATTTTTGTTTTTTTTGTTTAGTGTAATGGGGCGTTCTAAGGGTATTACCAAGACCGCAGCAAAGGCCAACTCACCGATGAATGCTAAATCTACTGTAGGCTCGAAAACTAGTGCCACAAAGAAGCGTGCGCGGATAATGTTCAGATGCTCACCATTCAGGGAAGTCCTGAATTATTTATTTTCTTTGATTAACTTTATTGAATGTGAGTATCTTGTGCATATATTAGCGACAATGTATGATTTAGGTGTAGGGGAGTGAGTGTTTTCATTTTGATAAACTTTGTTACTAGTGCTTGTGACTCATAATGTGTTGATTCATATATTAATTATTCCTCATGATAGCTTTATAATTTTCTGATTATTGTTCACGAGTAATTCTTAAGTTAGGGTGCATTTCGGTTTAAGATCTAATGCATGAGAGAGACAAGCATGATTATTGTTTTTATTAAAATTTTCAAGTATCTCATTGATTTTGTTGACTGAAAAGTGTACAAGACTTGATGCAATTTTTGACACCTACGTGAGCTTTGAGCCTAAGAGCATTCATCACATATGTGCTCATATATCTTTTTGTTGTGTGTCATCAAACATAGCTTGTCTATGTTAGAACTTGCTTTTGAATATGTATTGAGATTACATTTTTTATGAATTTGTATATAAAGATGATGAGGGCATTTAGGATAATCATTTTTTGACCTAAACACACCTACCTCACTTTTTATCCTTAGAAAACCAATTTGACCCTTAACGTTTCTTTCTTGCATAATAACCTTGTTACAAGCCAAATTTACCCTTTTTTGTTGATATCCTTAATAATTTTGAACCCTTAAATTGAAGGAATTGTATGGAGCTTATCTGCATAGGATTTTGACTATTTCCATGAAAAGTTAATTAGATGATTCAAGTTGTATTGTTTTGATTTTTTATACAATGGAGGAGAAGAACAAAAAAAAATCTCCTATTTGATATTTTTGTTTTAAAAAAAGAGACAAAAAGAGACAAAAAAAGAAAAGAAAAGAAAAGAAAAAGTGATTGAAAGAGATGTTATTTGAGTTTTGATTTAAGTTGATACTTGTGTGGATAAGTTTGTATGATTCCCTTCAATTTATTTAGCCAAAAGGTTCCTTTTGTCATACTTTACCTAAGCCACATTACAACCGTTATTAAGTCCCTTTGATTTATACATTTGGTTCATTTTGTTTAGTAGTGGAGATATGATTCTTGAGCAAGCTTGTAGAAATAACTCACTATGTTTTGATTTGAGAGCTTAATGAACCCTAAACACTTTGAGTGTATAGAGTGAAATCCTTATAAGGGTGTCAAGTCTTGTTCATTTGATTTTGATGCAATTGGTGAGATGCTATGTTTTAACAACGTGTCCTATAAATGCTTATTCTCTTGATTATTCTTTTATCTTAACCCCTAAATGTGAATTAGCTTTTGGATATTTTCGGATGACATGAAAGGAGATGAGAGGTTGTTATGAAGATGATTAATGTATTGAATTGATGTATACTTGGGGACAAGCATGAGTCCGGTGTGGGGGAATTTTATAAGATCTCATCTTGACTAATTATTTGTATTATCTCCTTTGTTTTGAATTTATTTTTGTGCTTACATATGGAAATTAATGCTTGTTTTGTTTTAGGAGATGAAAAGTAGAGATTACATCAAATTGGGACTCTATTGATGATAATGAAAAATTTTGGATAAAGTGAAGAGATTGTTGCAGTGGATAAAGCTGATCACTTGAAGAGTTGGAGTTTGACCAGAAGACTTCGCCTTATCCTTATCAGAAGAAGTTTGATTTTGAATTCATTTTAGATAGACATCTTTACAAGTTAGAGTTAGATTAGGATTACATTAGAAAACCCTATAAAAGAGGCATTTCTCACAACAGAAAAGGGTTCTTGATTCTTACACGCTTTTAGCAATTCTTAGTTTTTCTTTTATTTTTGTTATTGGAGTGAAAGCTATGTATGGCTAAACTAATCATTCTGATCCAAGGGGATTCAATACTCTAAGGAGGCGTTTGGTTTAAGGGTTTGGGAATGAAGGAATGGAATAATTGTAAAAAATAGTATTTCTTTTGGGATTTTCAATTCCAAGGGAATGGATTTATCCCATTAAATTTGAGAATCTACTAAACCCTCCAAAGGGGGTGAGTATCAAGTTTTCATTCC
>JAOTBA010000004.1:23326984-23361708 GCA_025629845.1 Erythroxylum squamatum | reverse complement strand
TGACTTTCTCGTATTTAAATTCAGTTGATTTAATTTGTTTTTGCCTTATTTTTAGTTAATCAGTTTCTTAATCAAAAACCACCCATTTGATTTTATTGCTTGAAATTAAGAAACTAGTATTCAGTTCTCCAGGGATTCGACCTGGTTTCACGATTACTACAAAATTTTGGAGAATCGGTATTATTTTGGGGGCTTCAATAGTGGAATCATAATTCTTTATTAGCTCGATCCATCTTCTTTAGCTTAAGTTTAACTTCCTTTGAGTCAAGATATACTTAAGGCTCTTGTGATTTATAAGGATTCAGAACGTCTCCTCATACAAATAATGTCTTCAAATCCTAAGAGCATGCATAATTGCCATTAACTCCAAACATGGGCGGGATAATTCAACTCATGCATAAATAACCAGAGGCATAAGATATCAATTTCCTATGTTGCATCAATACATACCCCAATCCTAGCCCAGAAGCATCATCATATGCCTCAAAACCTCCACCACTTGATGGTAGCAACTAAATTGGGCTAGAAGTTAATCTCTGCTTAATCTCCTCAAAACTATTTTCACACTGATTGTTTCACTGAAATTAAACTCCTTTCTTTAACAACTTGGTCAATGGGCTAGCTATCTAAAAAAAATCCTTCTACAAATCTTCGATAATACCCAATAAGTCCTAGAAAACTCCTCATCTTTGACGTATTTCTAGGCAGCTCTCACCTTATAATTGTCTTTACCTTAACAGGATTAGGCATCATTTCCTCTCAAGACTCCACATATCTAAAAAAATACCTGCTTCTTCCAGAACTCACACTTACTCAACTTGGCATATAATTATCTCTCCTTCAAAATCTATTATATAATCCTCAAATGTTGCTCATTACTTCTCAAATACACCAATATATCATCAATGAACACTATCACAAACTAATCCAAATACTCCTAAAAAGTCTTGTTCATTAATTGCATGAATGTGATTGGTGCATTAATCAACCCAAAAGACATTCCTTAGAACTCATAGTAGTCATACCGAGTACAAAAAGTTGTCTTGAGAATACTTGACTCAGCTATGCTCAACTATCAGTATCTCAATCTTAATTCGATATTAGAAAATATGGCATCTCCCTCATCTAATCTAAAATATCATTTATCTTTGACAAAATGTACTTTTTCTTCACTATCACCTTGTTTAACTATCGATAATCTATGTAAAGTCTCATACTATTTTTCTTCATAAACAACACTTGAGCTCTTAATGGTGATGTGCTCAGTCTAATAAAGCCTTTTTTATAACATCTCCTCTAATTTCTTTTTTAACTCATGCAATTAAACAGTAGCCATCTTGTAAGGTGCAATTAAAATTTATTGCAATTCTAAACATAGTCTCAATGGTGAAATTTATCTCCTATTGAGGCAATAAACCTAGTAAATCATCTATAGAATACCTCTAAAAATTTCCACACCATAAGAATATCCTCTAATTCATGACTCACCTCCCTCATATCTATAATATGAGCTAGATGTGACTCACATCCATCTAATATTATTCGTCTAGCAGTCATGGCTAAGATCACACATGCTAGAAACACTCTGCAAACCCCCATAAATATCACCTGTGATTTAACCAAAGATTCTATCATCACTTCCTTCGCATAACAATCCATTACAGCCCAATGTTGTGTCAACTAATCCATCCTAAGAATTACATCAAACTCCTTTGAATCCATCACTATCAAGTCAACTGATAGCTCCACTTCACCAATCCTCACTGGCATCCCTTTCCTTACATTATTTACAACCACACAGTCTCCTATTGGCAACCACACTCTTAGGTCATATCCTAATAGACTAACCTCCCCTAAAACTCTAGAGGCAAACTCTAAAAAATGTAAGAATGTGTAAATCGTAGGTTTACTAAAATATAAGCCTTAATATCAAATAATAAAATCGTACAAAAAATAACATAGTTAGCTCCGAGTGCCTCCTCCCTCTTCATATGGTGTATCCTCACTTAAGTTTGACCTTGTGTTGAGGATGTTTCACTAGTACCTGTACATATTGCTGGTCCACATATAACTCCTCAATAACCACCTCTACTACCAATTCTACCTGAATCTCTACCCAAAATAAAGACACCGCTCTGACCATATACTGTCTCCTCTATCCTCACTTCCCTCTTCTTTTTGTTACTTCGAAAGTAGCTGCTTCAGCTTCAGCCATTTGAATTTTCGATATTCCTTTTTATTTCTCATTAAATGAATGGCATCTTCTTCTAAAAATCCTAGCTATTCTAAGCATGATAGTGGGGAATCTCATTGCTATTACTCAAACAAGCATGAAATGTATGCTTGCATATTCCTCCGATCCTCTAACTAACCCCTCTATCTGATCTAACCAATGGTGTAATAATAGTGATATACTATCCTAAATCCTTGCCAACTCCTCGATCTCTACAAAACCTGTAGAAATTACCACTCCTACTCAATGTAGCATCGACTCTCCTAGATCTCCCAACACTAGTAAACCATGAATAACTGGCTCCCCTCTTAACAAGTCAACTCCTTTTTCCATAAGGACTCTCTGGTCACCTCTTTAGTCTCCTCCCCTTTTTCCTTGTTCTATCATATCCTCTACTCTGATTGTGGTCTTTAATAACTTTTTGAAATTAGAACTAACAACACCCAAACCCAACAAGCCTCCATCCTGAAACCCTGATCAAATTCGTAACATTTGTCCCTGGATTTGCCACATCCTCCACTGCATGCTTAGACAAAGCCCTAGAGTGAGCTTCATACTTTTCCACCAATATCTCGTCTATCTGAGCCAAACTTATAAACTTCTTCTTCTTTTGATTTCGATATATCTGTGAAGTGTATTTATATCTAAACTCACTTTGGAACTCCTATCAAGTCACTTCTTATGCCTCATAAGATCTCTTCACTACCTTCCACTAAGTTAGAGTGTTGCCCTGAAATAATGAAACAATATACTACAACCTTCTTTCTAAGGTACACTCCAGATGATCTAAAACTAACTTTGTCTGCTCCCATCATGCCTTAGCCTCCTCAAGATTAGTAGTACCTTAAAACTCCATTGTACCCATCTTATGGATCTGCTCATAGTTACAGTCCGCCCTAGAATCACCTCAGTTGGAGTTGTAGTAACAACCTGTTGCATCATTTGAAAGAACTGCATCATCTAAGGTGACATTACCATCTCTCCTCCTACTCAATTCACTTTATCATTCACCTAATTAGGCACATCTAGAGTACTGATCAAATTACTCAATTCCCCAGTCGACCCAAGGCTAGTAGTATCATCTCCTAAGACCATCCTAGATAAGACAATAATATATCATTAGTTTTTTTCACTTAACTTGTCTCCAAAAGCATAAACCCGCTCTAATACCAACTAAATATGATGCTTCAATAATTCTTAAACCACAATTTGTCCAAATTTCCCCCAAATTATATTATTAATTACCAAAATCCTTATTAGTTCCAAAAATGATGTTCGTCAGTCACAAAAATTATTTATTCTAGCATAACTATTGGAACTATCACATTCAAAATATATATAATAAAACAATTTTACTCAATTTAATCTACTAGCCCTACTTAGACTCCACTCTCTCAATCACGTATATTCGGGTTATCAGCAATCTTTCTTTCTCCTAAAAAAATTATAGCAAAAAGGGTGAGTTGCTTACTCAGTAAGGATAACTAATCGTACCTTTAAAATCAAATAATTCAATATAGATAGAACTTATTAAATGATTAAAACATACATATAATACCAAAATACACAACAATACTCAGCTTATTAAAAACTTAACCACATCCAAAATTTTATCATCAGTAATGATTAATACTAATATTATTTTATAACTATAATTTATGTTTTAGCTCGTTACTAACTAAATTGACTAGCCCTTGCTTAACATAGTAGGCTTATATTCAATGATTTGCTAGCTCATATCTACTCCTCATAATCACTCACTAAGTGAAAACATAATTAGCTGTATAAATATCGGGACAAGGTACCTCAATACCTCAATTTAATTTGGTACCCTGCTACCACTCCAACACCTAGCCATCAACATAGGATATCCTCAAAACTCAGGGTATCTCGATACTACTCTGGTACCTAGTCATCAGCATAAGACATCCCCAAGACTCAGGATGTCCCGGCACCTACTCTAAACATATGTACTTAGTCATTGCTTGCTTATTTTTAAACAAACTATTAATCTATGACTATCGAGTATAGCCTATCCTAGTCAAGCCCTAAATTCACAATTTACATAACTTATTCTGATCTTATTATAAGTCATTCTCTATTTAATTAGATGGACTGATTTTATTTACCCTAACATTCTAAATTATACTCATGCACAATTGCAAATTTTAATTATCAAAATTTTCATCAAATTATCAAGCGATACACCTCATAATATGTAACAAAATATAAATGCAAAATATTTTCTACTTTATTAATTATTTAGATGATAAATAAACACAATTCATATATTTTAGAAATCCATATATGTAATTATTAATCATTAATTTAATTAATGAATAATTAACAATATGATTCAATATAAAATAATTTATTAATAACAAAATTCAAAATTTTATAATCCACACACTATTTTAAGAGTACGTCTAAGGTTATCTTTACTTGAATGTTGAACTTAACTAATTGATAAGTCTAATATACTCCTTAATCTGTCCTTCGGATCTAGACATTACAAAATTCTCTTTGACTTATTTAAGAAAAAATTTCAACCAGTTATACTTAATAATTAAAATTATTCCCTTTTCTATTTTCTTCTTAATTACTAAAATGTCCTTACTTTACCTGCACATCATAATTACTAAAGTACTCTTAACCAATAAAAGTGCTATTTTAACCTCATTTTTATTATTACAAAAATACCCTTCTAGGAACTAATTTCTAATTTTACCCTTAAATTTTTATATTTCCTATTTTGTCTCTTAATGTATCTTAAAATTTCCTAGATTGTTTTCTTTATCACCCTCTTCTCTTTTCCTACCTCATCTTTTTTTTTCATTTTCAATCACCTTTTCTCCTTTTTTTTTAATTTTTCTCATGACTTCAAAATTATTATCCCAAACAATCGTAATATACTCTCTAACTGTAAACTAGTTTAGGATGATTAAAACTCACAAATAAAAGGCATACAATTGTTGCTAAAAAAGTTTTACCTATGTGAAGTTTTATGCATTTCTAAGAATTTTTTGAGTTGTTAAGCTCCACAATTTCCTCACTAATTTACTGTAAAATAAACAACATGAAGTAATATATGAGAAAGATTCACATGCAGGAAAAAGTTGGTGTACTTAAATACTTATGAACCAGAAAACAAATGAGAAAGAAGAAGTTGACAACTTTTTGTTAGATTTTTGCTCATCTGCTGTACTTTCCTCTATTTTAATTTTTATTTTATAGGGTTAGTTAATTTTGTTAAAATTGAGCTTTTTTTGTGCACTTTGCATATTTAGCTTGTTTCATTCAATTTAATTTCCCTTCCTGCATGTTAAGGATGCAATTGGTTTATTCATTTGTTCCAATGAGGTATGGTAACTTCATATCACATATTATGATTTTCACATCTTCATTGTATTATAGGGATGAATTTAAAATCTATTGAGATGGTTGGGATTACATCTTTATTTTTTGAATGATCGTTTCTAAAAAGACGGCATCTTAAAGTCTAACCAGTCGTCCTTTTTATTTGTGCAGGCAAATAGAAACGAAAGCAGTCTAATAAGTTGAGCTTGATTTCATTTTACAATCGTTTTCTCTTTTATTCATAACTAAATTATAAAAAGTAAGTTTTGTTTTGTTTTCGTTTTTACATCTTTACTATTAACCAAATAAATATTGTTTAATATAAACCAATGATAAGAAAGAAAGCTAATAAATTTAATTTAATAATTTAATTTTGCTTAGTTTATTTTATAATAAAATAATCTTAAAATTTTAAAATATTTCAAATTTGAAAATTTTTTAACAAACATATTTTAGATCGAAATATATAAAATAATTATTTTTTAAATAAAATTTTGTAAATTAAACATTAATTTTATATAATAAAATTGATTTATAAAATAAAAATATTTAATAAATAAATATTAATTTAAAAGGAATTTTTAAAATATTTTAATGATGGATTTATTATTGAATATTATATAAGAGAATATAATAAAATTAATTTATTCCCTTTTTTTACAATAAGTTATAATTATTTAATATATTTGATATTATCAATTAAAATATTTTTAAACAAATATAAATTGAAACCAAAAATTTCAATATCCGCTTTTTATCTATGATTATAAACTGTTCCTAACTTAACATCAGGGTCGTTGTAGTATAGTGGTGAGTATTCCCGCCTGTCACGCGGGTGACCCGGGTTCGATCCCCGGCAACGGCGTTGTTGACCTTTTTCATTGTAGTTCCTGTATTTTGACACAAAACGGTGCGTTGCACAAAATGGCGCGAGTTTTCAAACTTCAAGCTCCCTGTTTTGTTTGGTCAACGAGAAACCAAAACGGAAGTGAAAGATGAAGACTACGAAAAGAGAAAGAATTTCAGTTTTCCTGGCTAAGAAGACAAGCTATTACTTTTCGATCTTTCACGAATGTGATGAGATGAGCCATGGAAGGTAAAGTAACCCTTGTTCTCTATCTAATTTGTGTCAAAAACACGTTTGACCTAATATCGATCTTTCGTTTCTAGTTGTATATCGAAAATAACTGCATTTCCTTTTTTCGACAACGACTATGGAAAACATTAAATAACTGAATTTTGAATATCTGTTGCAGGTCCAATACATGTGTATAAGGATTTATGCTTTGTAGGATGGATTTAGTGATTGTAGACATCCTGTTTGTTGATTTGTTGCTTTTTTCAGTGTCGGTGTAGGCTACAGAGTAAGCGCAGACGTTGATTTAGGAGAATATTGGTCTGATCAGTATGAGTTTGTGATAGACTTGCTCCCCACAAAATGGATGGCCTGAGGAATTGGATAGTTAAGTTAGTAGGTATGTGTCATGAACCATTTTATTTTTCTTGTTGGTTGTAAACACCACAGTAGGGCCACTTTTAAGACGCCATGTGAATTTGCTTATTAGGACCAACGTTAGGACGCCATGTGAATTTGTTTATGTTGCTTATTATTGTAGTCGGGCCATATGCTAGGAATGTGCTGCTTATTAAGTATGAGTCGCTGTCGACTCCAAGGATAGTAGACACTCTGTCACATTTTCTTCCGTATTTGGGTCGAGATGGTAGTCCTCAACTCCTCAACAGAACAAATCTTCTGTTTCGGTTAACCACTTACGTTGTTTCATTAAATTTCATTCACATATTTACGTTGGGATCATACAAATGTTTGGACAAAATTAAATGGAAAAGAATTGGATCACCCTTATGAAAAAGGGTCTCGTTCCCTCCTCGACATGCCCATATCTCTCAACTGGCAGAGTTGGATGCTACTCTATTCCTATAGTCGATGACCATATCGGCTTAAGTTTTGCCGTACAAATTTTGTTTGTAGAGGAATTATCATGATTCAGAGGAAAAACTATCACATTTCAATCCTGCCAGAATTTGGACAATGCAATGGAGACTTTCTCCGCGAAAAGAGTTCCTTGTTTCTGTAGTTAGTAAATATATCTTAGTCGCAGCTGTGATGCTGTATAGGTGGTTTGACGCATATTGCATTGTTATGCTGTGATGCTGTATAGTTAGTAAATATATCATTCCTATGAGGAATATATGTGGTTTGACGCATACCCTTTTTCTTTTTCCCTGTCCTCTTATGTTGATGTGGTTGTTTGAAGATGGAGCCCTTTCGTCAGATGATCCTTTGTCTACGAAGAAGATTTAGCCCATCATTCTTTAGACTTCATTTCACTCACCAGACTTGCTGAGTTTATGACTTCTTGACTGTGTTTAGTAGACCTAGTGTCTGACAATGCAGGGTCAATAGAATAGTTTCTTATAAATATATTAGATGGATAAGACATTCTTTATGTTATCTGATGCAGTTGTTTCTAACAGTCAACCACCATATGCCCTTGAGATTATGTCAGGCCCCATGAGTTGATATAGTGTGGTTTACCACTTTCCAAACTTAATAAACTTTCGTTAACTCCTCAGTCTCAATCTCTGGTGACTTTGGCCCTGATTAGATACTCCCATCAGATAGAATCTATATGAAAAGTTGCTTTCCTATGTATTCAACTGCTTTCTTTTTCGTATATTTATTCCTTTAGAAAAGACAATGTAGAAGTCGTGAGCTTTTCATCGTCTCGTAGCAGTGCCAGGCGGCACGATAAGGACTGCAGCCTCCTTTTGTTGACAATGGGTAGACGTCTTAATTGTTGGGGTCAGGATTCAATCTTTCGTTGTGATACCTTGATTGAGAAACAAGGAAATTCGCATCGCATTTTCCCTGAGTGAGACCACCCATCATTAACATTCGAAGTATTGCCGATACATCCTTCAAATAGATTTGAAATCTTAGTGATCTTTTTAATCAATCATCTTTTGTTTCACTAGTTTTGCCTCTTCCTTGTTATGTTGAGTTTATCCACTTCAACCTTAGGTATGAAACTGAATTGGCACGGGTTTAGGTTCGCGTTAGAAACCAGTGGAGATCTAGGCGAAGATTATAGTTAGCTGGAATTCAGTAGTCTTTCTCTTTCTTTTTGAAGTCATAATCGTTTCTTTAGGATAATACTGAAGCAAACTAGCCCATATGTTCATGTGTGTGTATGTGTTTATTAAGGGGATTAAAGACACAGATTGTTAGCAAAGCTGAGACCATGCCAACCAAAGTAATATTCCCTTCTAGCAGATATCCTGATACATCCTTGTAGTTCAGAAATCTATCTCTTAAACCCCCAAAAGAAATACATGGTAAACATGCAATTAGAAATAAAAGTAACTCTGCTGGAAAGATACTACAACTATGCTGTAGAACTGAAACTGGATCAGCTCTAATACTGCTATTGTGGTTTTTCACAAAAGAAGAAATCTTAGTTGGGTCATAAGGATTCTTGAGCAGGATCAGTTAGATCTGGAATTGGTAGAATTTGTGTTGGAATTGGAGCTGAGATTGAGGTCAGGGATACTACTGTTAGGATCATTAACTTTGGCGTTGTCCTTGGAGAGTTTCTGTTTCAGCTCAGAAAGTAGTGCTTGATTCTCTTGGTTGAGAAGCTGTGCTTTCTTCCTTAACCTTTCGTTCTCTTTCATTATGTAGCAGTTCTGCATGTATAGTTTTGAGTTCATTCTGTCCATGGTTGCTGATAATATATCCAGAAATAGCCCTGAAAAACAGAAACAGAAGAGGAGATTATAATCAGATGGAATCTTAGACAAAATTTATGTTCCATTGAGACGATGTTATACAATTATGTCCTTCAATAACATGGCATCGTGTACCAAGAAATAATTGAAGCATGTCAGATCGAGATAAAACCTGGAATAGTAGAGAAAATCTAATTAAATGCAGAAAGGAGATGAAAGATGCTGAAGTGTGACGTATCAAGTCTCCTTAGACAGGGAAAGGGAAAAGGAAAACACAAAGAATGGGTCAAGGCGCAGCAAATGTTAGTGAACAAGTCCATGTTAAGTTAACATAAGAACTACTGGAGAATTTTGATAGAAAGAAGAGCAAAACCAACAGAAGGTAGCTAATGGAAACAAAACGACGACCGTAAGAATGCCAGATGACACAGAGACAAATAAGTATGTCTAAGACTCGTATTCCTTAACTAGTTACTGGCTGTGCCTTTTGGTTAGAAAGGAATAATTCTAAAGTCAACGAAATAAACCAAAACAGAGGAGATTGGAATGTTTGGATCACCCAAAGAAATGTAAGGCAATTGTCCGGAGAAAAATGAAGGATATTTAAATGGAATCGTTATGTCCAAGTCTGTACTCATCAAATCGGTCTCTTTCGATCTTCCACAGGTGAAAGAAAAGAGTGAAGTTTTTGGCAAGACTGACCACAGAATGAACTTCTATATGCCTATGCTAAAAGAGCCACGTCTTTGCAAGTGCAATGCACTTCCTTGTTGTCTTGTATTTTAGTGTAAAAGAATTCATGCTCCCTCTTGTAAGAAGGAAAAGGAAAGCTGGAATAAAAGAATTGTAGAAACTTGAGAGATAACATATGTCAAAAGTTACAAGAAGAAACATCGAGAAACTGGCAGTGCCTCTTTAAATTGAGGTGACATAGATAAGGTAAAGAAATCCAACATTCTGAGCCTACCCTCGTACTCTTATCTATCTTGTTTGATGCAGAGCAAACAATAACCAGCTAAAACTCAAACGAACTGGAAGGTCACCCTTGTGCATGACAATGTCTACCTTAGTGATATAAAGCTAGAAGAAAATGAAGAGAACAAAATAAACAGAGAGAGAGAGGGAGAGTGGGACCTCTCTTCCTCTCGTTATCTTTTCAAAAAGGATCACCTTTTCAAGGTGGTGGCTGGATACCTGATAGAAGGCTGTGGTCGAGAAAGCTAGCGATCTATTTGGTATTTGGTTTGTAACAAGAAGCGGTTGCAGTGCCAAAACAAACTTGGATGAATGAAGCGAGGGTAATAGTGAACATAGAGATTGTTAATATATAGAGGGGCTAGAGCAAGAAACTTGGAAGTTGGGAAGATAGAGAGAAAGACAAGGCTGTGACTGTGGGTTGTGAGAGGGAACGTGCCACTCTCTCTCCTGACACAACAATCATGCAAGTGTAAGCATGGAAGGAGGCCGGTTAAGGGCAAGAAATTTAATGTATTTTGGTGTTTGTATGATGAGGAGGCGAAGGACATGAGGTCATGTGAATGATGATGGCTATGTGCTCGGTGTGGTGGGCATTTAGGTTGTAAAATTGGCACTGGTAGGTTTTCAAAGAGGACAGTAACGGGATTTTCTTGTAAAATGATGGCGGGCTAGGCCGTTCTAAGATTCGCAATGATGGTTTTGATGGTTCGAACCATCATCACCCCTCCCCTTCCCTTCGCCACCGTCATCAATTTTCTTCTAAATTAGGACTCTTATCCTCTTTGCTTTCGAATATTATTTCTTGGTTAGGCAACTGTTGCTAATGATTATTTTTTGTCGTAATTTTGCACTGTTAAATGGCACAGCCGAATGTGACTTGCTTGTGATTTCCTTGTTTCACTTGTGTTCGTCATTCTTGACAATGATCATTTATCTACAGTCTACCTTCACAGTCTAAAATCATGCGTCTACTTGTAGGGCGGATGGATATTTGGTTCTCTATGTATACGGCAATTGAATGTTGTAAAAATTCGATAATTAGATTGTAAGTACCCCGACATACACTTTTAGGGATTATATTGGAATTGCCATTCATAATGGTTCAAAAATACGAATACATGTTTAATGATTAAATTGGAATTGCCGTTCGTAATGGTCCAAAAATACGAGATTGTTGTGAACAGCATGTCTTTTGATTGAATAGGATATCATTGAAATGAGGAGTGCATGAATTTCATATTTTCTGATGTTATACGGTGAATGTAACCAATGGGCTAAAGGTCTGCAGCTGAATGACTAAACTGCCCATACAGCTTTACTCTTTGAATATTTGATGCCGTTTGTTTTTACGTTATTATGATCATAATTGTGAGCATGATAATGTCATGTTTTTTTTTTTTTTTGAAAGGATGATAATGTCATGTTTAGAGGGCGAGACTTCCATCGATGTAATGGGCAGAAGGGGTTGAGTGATAATTGGGCCACCCTCAGCCTCATGGGTTATGAGTGCCATAACGTGAGACATCATGGTTGACAGAGTGGTGTTTTTGGATTAGACCATGTCTAAACTTGTCATCTGGTCTACTCGCTCGCTCAATTACTCCAATATATATTATTTGAGGAATTAATAAGTTAAATTAATTCATAAAACGTTTTTTAAATCTCTAATCAAATTCATTTTTAATTTAAAATAAATTATAATTCTTTTAACACATTTAGACCCAACCAACTTTTTAAAATTGAAATGCATTTCTCTCACAAATTTAATCACTTTTTTGTATTTTTATTTAAATGGCTGCAACGACAACATCACCCTTGCGCCTTTTTCCCCCCTCCAATTTCCTCTCTTTCACGAAAACCCTTGCTTAAAATCATGTAGGGGCATGATTATGCTCTATTATGACCATAAGCTCATATTTATTATGCCCTCCCTGCAACTAACATATTGTGGTTGAGCTTTCCTCAAATTATGCCAAATTTTCACTTCAAGGCACTCGAGACAGCTAGAATTTATTAACTTTTAGAAGTTGGTGGGAGTTGGGGTCTCACTAACTTTTCTCAGATACGAAACGCAGATTAGTATATTAGTTTATAACTATTTGTAACACAAAGTTTGTCAACATTCTGGGTGATAGATTAGGCTTACTTTACATAAAGTGGATATCATGTTTGCGACACAAGGGACACGAGAGGGACATGCAAGTAGGATTGCCTTGTCCACACGGACTAAAACAGAAACCACGTTTGGCTATTAAAAAATTCGTCATTAAAAGTCTTTGTCACTAATAGTCATTAGCGGCGATTTATATCCGTAGTTAAAAACGTCACCAAATCTCTGTAGCTGAAAATTATGAGTGATGTTTTTTTGCTAATTATCATTAATAATTTTTTCCTACGCTTTATTTTCATAGCTAAAAAATATTAGCGACGTTTTAAGAAATCGTTACTAATAAATTTTGACTACGCTTGGTTTTTGTAGAGAAAAATTATTAGCTATATTTTCTAAAACGTAGCTAAAAATTTTTAGCTATTTTTCAAAAAATGTAGTTAAATATTTTTAGCTACATTTTCAGAAATGTAACCAAAGGTGTTTAGCTACATTTTTGAAAAATTAATCAAAAAGTTTTACCTACGTTTTTTAAAACGTAACTAAATGTTTTTAGCTACGTGTTATAAAATGTAGTCAAATTTTTAATGTACATTTTAACAAAATGTTATCCTATGTTAATTATAATTATTTGTGATATTTTTAATCCATATTATTGTATATAATATTTAGATTTGTTTTATTGTTAATTTATTATACAAAAATAATTGATAATTTGAAGCATTCTATATAAAAAGTAAAATATCATTATATTATACCAATAAAAAATATTCTTCGCATACAAAATTTTAATTATAATCTTAACAATTCTTTAAAACAAAATAATAAATACAAAGACCAATTTATAAATTATAAATGTTGAGATTACAAAAAAAAATTACAATATAACTTAGACGACTAGGTAGGTTTGTCCATGTTGATAAGAGCAACTCCATTCCTCAGCCATCATATAAGAAAGATAAGTGACCAGAACCTCCAAAGATTTGATCTCGACCAATTGTTTAGAGCATATACTTGCTAAGTGTTTTTGCTCATGTATCTGCATAAACAAGGCAGTTTGTAAATTTCACAAAACATGATCATAACAACATAGACAAACTAGAAGTGTCCATTTATATCCACTCCCTCATTTTTTGCATTATGCAGTCATGACTAAATAAAACTAAATTTATGATTTTGTTCTACCACTGATCAAAATATGACCAAAACAACCAATAGATAACTTTTATGGGATGGCTATACATTATAATTGATTAAAAAAAACTTGCATTATAGCTAAAGCCACATGTCATAGATAAGCGTCTCAGCTAAAATAGAATTAAGCTAATAGATAATGACATCTACCTTATAATACTGCCACTCAGGAGAATAAATCACAAGTATTGATAATTAAAAATTAGCCAGCTCATAAACGAATTGGTATTATTAGTGTGCCTAAATTAGTAAGAATCGACACTAGATACATAGATTATAAAGGTGAAAAAAAGTCATTCATGGAAACACAAGAATCAAAACACTTTTAGGCAAAGAATCCAAGGAAACAAGGAAATATCTTGATATTGTTGCTGTAATTCTGACAAAGAAATACAAACTACCCTTGTTATAAGTTCAATTATTCATAGATTTTGAAAAGACACTTGAACACTAAAACCAACTATTCATAAGTTTTTAGTTCGGTCCTCAATTGAGCTATTTCAGCTTTAGCAACATACACCCTATCTTGGCAAGTAGCTTTAGCTTCATTAGTAGCTCAAACTTTTAACTCTAGACTATGTTCATCCAATGCATTACTCAGGACCTCAGCTTGAGCATTAGCCCTACGTTGAAATTCTTTTATCTCCAGCAAATCTTTGCACAAAATAGTTGGATGAGAAGATTGAAAGAGCCCTGAGTAGATAGAAGAAGAGGCAAATTTTATGACATTAATGGAAAATTTGTTAGATGATTCACACAGAATCACCTTGTAAGAAGTTTAATTCACAAATAATATGATTAATCATTCATTTATTGCAACTATGGAACTACATATTGTACTTTTATTGGACTACAAATGGGGAAGGACCTGCTTAGTCTCCCTTAGTAGTATATACATATAAATACCACAGACATATCCCTAATGGATTATCAACTGCTGAAAATATTTCCATAATGCTTCTTTCATAATGTACTTATTATCATAAATTTGCTGCCCATACATGTCCAAAACTAATTCTAATTCAAGCTTTTCCTTTTGTAACTCCCCAACTTGAAACAGATTCACACACTTGGGTTAACAACTCTAGTCAAACTAATCACACCTAAATACCAAACAAAGGAAAAAAGAAAAAAGAGTAAATATAAGAATAAGAGAATTTGTACATACTGGTCACTTGTGTCCCTAGTCATATGATTAATCTCCAAAAAAGTAGATTCAAACCCCATCTTTAACATTACCCATACCTATTGACATAGAAATTTGAGGAATAATAATATACAACTATTATCAATCCTAGACCTTAAGAAAGGTACAGAAGTAGAATAAAATTCAAGTATTCAAGTCAACAACACAAACTTCGAACATTTCATCTTTTTGTAACCTATAATTGCTAGAATAATGAAGTAAGAGTGCAAAGTTCAGGGGCAAAACTTAATACAACGACCAGAAAAGAAAAAGGAGGGGAAGAGGAAGGGATCGAAATAATAAACATTGAAGAAGCGACCCCTTCTGTTTTCACCGATGTCAAAGTAGAAAACCTGTGGATTGTAAAATGAAAACAGAAAAATAAAGGATTAAGAGATGCAAGAAACTGAAATTAGAGTTAAAAGTTTCAAGAGTTAGGAGGAGCGAAAGAAGAAACTGCCTTGGTGTCGAGTTGCAAGTCCTTGCTGAAGAGGTCCTGATCATCAGAATTCAGAACCTTCCCCTTAATCTCGCTCTCTTTCTCTTGCATCAAATTTAAGTATGCACATCGTTCCACAATCTATAAAATATTCCATCATTTCCTCAATTTTCATCCGAAACCAAACATATATACACCACTAAACTCACACATAAACATAAATACATGTAGAGAGAGAGAGTACAATACAAAGTACAAGCAAAGAAGAGAATGAAGAGAGAAGCGTAATTTCTAGCATAACACTTGACATTTTCATGAACACAAAGCCTAGCCTAGTGAGACCCCGATGGCAATGAATAGGACCCATAATCCCCAAAAAAATAGCGAGTCCAATAAGAAGTCTGGACGGAGAAGCCATCGGTAGTGAAATTAGAGAAGGGATTGAGAGTGAAGACAGAGAGCAAAAGACATGAGAGAGTAAAGAAACAAAAAAGCCACCTGTTATTCTAGTAGTTGAAGTGATAGTATGGGAAGGGGTGGTGGAGCCAACGGTGGTGGCGGTGGCGGCAATGACAATGGTGTTTGAGCTTTGGTTGAGAATTTCGAGGTAGTTGAAGTCTCAGAGCCATGACTCGAAGGCCAGGTCTAGGACGGTGAAAGATAACGCGTTGCTCTTAGGGCTGAGAGATAAGTTTTTTTTTTGTTTTACGATTTCCTATTTGCACCATTTTTTCGTTCTCCCTTAGTTTTTGCTCCTAATCTTTTAGCGACCGTTTTGAAAATGGTCGCTAAAAATGAAAACTTTAGAGACAATATCAAAAATCGTCGTGAAAACTTAATTTTCAGGTACAATTTTGTAAAATTGTCATAAAAAATAAACCTTTCGTGACGATTTTAAAAATCATCGCAAAAAGTTAAACTTAATTTGTCGCTAAAAGTTTAAAAGTTTAACTTTTCACGAGTATTTCTAAAATCATTGCCAAAGGTTTAATTTTAACGACAATTTTAAGAAATTATCACTAAATGTTGACTTTTTGTGATGATTTTTAAAATCGTAGAAAAAAATTTAATTTTTTGTGATGATTTTAAGAAATCGTAACTAAAAGCCTGTTTGGTTGGATGTTAATTAATGGAATAAAATAGAATGTGAAGGAACAGAACGGAACGGTTTATAATGGAATAAAATGTAATATAGCGAAAAGTTGTTTGGGAGAGATAGAAAGGCTCATAATGTGATGTAGTGAAATATTGTTTAAAAAATAGATATAATGGAATGTAATATAATGTATAATAAATGACCATTATACCCCTTATATTAAAATGGTTGTTGCAAGAGGTTTATTATTTTATTATTATTTATATACAATTTATTATTAATTATATAAAAATATTATTATTAATTATTTATTAAATTTTATTTTATGTGATTTATATATATAAATAATTTATTTATATTTATATTTATATAAATATATACAAACAATTAAAGAATAATTTTTTTATATACTTTCTATTTTCATTAATAAAATTTTTATTATTAATTATATACAATTTATTATTAATTATATAAAAATATTATTATCAATTATTTAATAAATTTTATTGTATTTTATTCTATGTGATTTATATATAAAAATAATTTATTTACATTGTTATTTATATAAAAATATATAGAAACAATTAAAGAATATTTTTTAGACATTTTCTATTTTCATCAATAAAATTTTATTTATTTATTTATTTATTATAAACAATTTAATATATTAAAAATTATTTTTTAATCGTTTGTATATATTTCTATGTAAATAAAAATAAAAAATAAAATATTTTTAAATATAAATTTGTTATTTTATTATTAAATATATAAACTTTATTATTAATAATATAAAAATATTATTATTAAATATTTAATAAAGTTTATTATATTATATTTAATATATTAATATTATGACTTGGTCACAGTTAGTATTAAGAAGAATTATTGAGGATATATTAGGTAATATGCATTTATTAGTTTACGTTTCATCCTAAACTTCCTGAATCGGATGTTTCTTATTTTCATTGTTTAGGATGGAATAAAACGTAACATAAAATCCTCCGCTTCCATTCCATTTTATTATGAAATCCTCAATTAAACGTTGAAAATGTGTTACGTTTCATACCATTCCATTACTAACCCTTCAACTAAATAAGACCTAAATGTCGACTATTCGCAACGATTTTCAAAATCGTAGAGAAAAAAATGTAACCGAAAGCCTACATTATTGTAGTGTTTAGTGACAATTATGCTAATTGTAGGCAAATGTTTAACATTTGGCAGCGAAATCATCAAAGTGTTGCCAAATCTTCGACATTTAGCGACGAAATGTCCAAGCCGTCGCAAAAGATAAGCCTTTACCAACGAATCGTTTAAACGTTGCCAAAAGCTGGACTTTTGGAGACGAATTCATAAATCGTCACTAAAAGCTAATTTTAGGGATGATTTTCAAATTGTCACAAAAAAAACGAAGCTAAAAGTCAGCTTTATTATAGTGACAGCTATGCTCTTTTCTTTAAAAAAGTTATAATTAGATATAAGATTATGTTTACGTGAAGATTGTTCTGATAGATTTATTTCTGATGGAATGTTCCACAAATTCAAAAAAAATTGCCTTGTCGTTGCTTATCTATTTGAGTTTTTTCTTTTTGAAAGTGAAGAAAACTCTAATAAGTTCTCTGCCGTCGAAACATGTTTCTGAAACTAGAATGAGTGAACTCGTCTGGAGTGTCAGACCTTTAGCCGTATTGGGCAATAGAATCTTCCCAAAATCCCCCATACATAATTGAATTTCTTTCATTTTGAGGTTGAAAAACTTGAGTTCTATTGTCTTTTTCAAACCAGGCTTTCAAAGCTTCTGATTTTGTACTTGACGTAATTCTTACGTTAGATATCAACAATTTAGATGAGAGTCATGGTAGTTGTTTGACTATAATTTATTTTCTCTTTCTGGGTGGGGTGAGTTTAATATTTCAACTGCTATTTATGGCATGAACTATGGAGATAAGTTCGTTAGGTCCTTGGCTACTTGCACTTAGCGTTCTGAAGACTATATTAGTACTAAATGGTAGATGACTATGGTGGGAATGGCATAAGTTGAGTAGATCTAAAGTTGTCAATTCATCTGCTATTCAAACTGGGATAGGTTAAAGAGTCAAGACAAGCATGTAGGGGGGACGGGGAAAAGGGTTATGTACAGAAGTACAAGAGTAACTAGCCAAGGTTATCGCTTGTTCTGAAACAGCCAATGATGGCAAACCTCAATAATAATGGTCTCTTGTGAATCCTTCAACGCCCTATTAAATAGGAATTTGCTTTTCTGTAGCAACATCGAGTCCCCCTTAACTAGAAAGAAATGTGGGATTCATGATTTAGAGGGAGGTTAGGGGCAGTTTTTGCTCATAAATGAGCATGGCAGTTGAAATTTTTGCATGGTCACAGAGAACAGAAAACATG
The DNA here is from genome assembly GCA_025629845.1 of Erythroxylum squamatum. Taxonomy (NCBI): domain Eukaryota; kingdom Viridiplantae; phylum Streptophyta; class Magnoliopsida; order Malpighiales; family Erythroxylaceae; genus Erythroxylum; species Erythroxylum squamatum. The sequence continues at coordinate 23,342,971 of JAOTBA010000004.1, read as the reverse complement.
CATTTTCATTGAGTACCCACCAGCACCACCACTACCTTCATCATCATCGCTATCATAATCTATCTACTACATTGCCTATAAATACAATTATGCAGCAGAGACCCCCAACAAGGTAAATATAACTTCTCGATTTTTTTCCCCAAGCAGAAGAAAGAGGGAGAGATGATTGCATCACCCATGACATGAGGGAGCTAAGAAGTTGACCCGTGAGATATGATTGACTGCATTGATGTTATACACGTGAAAGGAAGGCCCTATGGGAGATTTTCAGACGAGTTCTATCATTTACACCATTGGGTGATCTTATTGGCAGAGATTATGGCTTACATGACCCACAGCCACAAGTAAAAGACATTTTTTTTGCTTTCTTTCTGTTTTAACCAAGCCCCAATTGCAATTGACATGACCTCATGAGTATCGCTAGCCTTAAGTTTCTACTTTCTGAGGTCATATTTAATCATTTCACATAATGCCAATCTCCTGCATGGTTAATGATAAGAAACTTACATGATTACAGTTTGGATAGCAAGTGAGCTGAGCCCCTTACACGTGAGCTCAGGGCTTCTCATGGTTTATAATTTAGGGACCACCTTCTATAGAAACCGAAGGTTATCCCTTTGGAAGCCCATCTTAGACCCACCCTTTGTGTTCACTTAATTGGATATGGACCTAACCTTTGAACTTTCCCTCTGCCGATCCAATCACATTGTCCAATCAAATATAGACATAGCTGCACTTAGAAATCATAGTCCAATGAAATGAAATTTACTAGCAAGGCGTGATTATTTTTATGCAATTCTTTATTTTGAAGGAAGAGTTGTTTATACATATAATAGAAGTACTATATTTCTATAAAAATATTATGTCTTTTCATATAATCACTTTTAATAATTGCTCCTAATCGATGATTGATAACAATTGAATCCCAAGTGGATGATTTTGTTTCTTCTGTGGTCTCATCCCATCTGGTAGGTTCTCGAGGGGTGTGGTTAGATGATTGAGAGTGGGGTTTGGCTTCGGTTAGGTCCTAAGTTCGATTCTTTGTGGTCTTCTGTGGTCTCATCCCATCAGGTAGGTTCTCAAGGGGTTTGGTTAGATGGTTGAGAGCGGGGCTTGGCTTCGGTTAGGTCCTAGGTTCGATTCTTTGCTAGCCCCTCTTGTAAGAGCCTGGGGCAGCCAGAATTTTACCTATGGGTGGAGAACTAGTGAGGCCTTCTGTGATGAGGTGTAGCTGCTTGGCCCTCTGCTGAGGTGTAGCCACTTGACCCCCTGAGAGGTGAGCTCGCTTGGCCACCTGTGGGGTTTCTTCGAATCAAAAATAAAAAAAATCTCATCCGGTAGATTTCCTTCTCTCTCGTTAGAAACCGATTCCCCTGTGAGTGAACCAAATCCTCTGTAACCTTTTCCCAGTTCCAACCCTGTGCCCGATAACCTCGTCCACAAGTTTTGCAATAAAAAAATGGGATTTGTGGATGATAATGCTTGGCACCTCGTCCACAAGTTTTGCAATAAATAAATGGGATTTGTGGATGATAATGCTTGGCACAGGGTTGGAACAGGGAAAACGGTACAGAGGATTTGAAGCCTTCCACGAGAACAATTTGTCATCTTTTGCTTAAAAAACTTTCATTTCAAAATGATGTAATTTTCTTTTCCAGATTTATAGAAGTGAATAAAGATATGAAATTGAAATAAGTTAATATTTAATTTATACCTTAATTTAAGAATAATTTTTTCTTTATATGATTAATTAATATTTATTATTATTATTTTAAGTCAAATGTGTAATATTTGATTTAAAAAGAATATTAGAAATTATTTAAAAGAATACGAACGGATACATAAAATAATATTAGCAATTTTCAGTTAAGTAACTTTATTATAATAATTTTAGTAAAAAATTTCGAAATGATGGTGTATGACCATATGTTCTTGTAAGACTTTTTTTTTTGGTAATTCAGAAAAAATTAAATTATTGTAAGACTATTATTAATACATTAATTTGAAGTAATGATATTGTGTTCATATTAACGACGCATATATGTCACGCAATCCTTATAATAACGTGACATACAGTATGGTGTTTATATTTTTCTAATTTCATTAATTAAAAATAATAGAAATTCTAGATTAAAGGTTGAATACAATATAAAAATAATATACCAAATGAAGATATTAAATTGTCTCTAGTCTAGCTAGCAACATTGTTCTATGCTTGTAAAATTCATGTATTAGTGTCTGCCTTCAGTTCCACTTTTATCAAACAACAATTTCTGATACATATAGCCAATACATCATAATTCAAATTCCAATTCTTATTCTAATACTTTCAATCTGATCGTTAAAAGAAGATTCTAGGTTAGTATGAAGTGTTTGCTTCTTAATTCATTCTCTAGCACCCCATCAAGCCTGACCTTTAGCTAGAAGTTCAAAATTCTTGCGCCAACACCCTGCATTTTCTAGTTTCTTGACAACGCTAGCTATTCTTCAATTCTAGGTTGTTACAGTACGTATACTGTTGGGGATTAAACCAAATTTTAAGCTGGAGCGGCTGACGACTTTTGTAGTTCAAATATCTTTCTAGGCGAGTCTTTTAGAAGTCCTAGTCATTAAGGGTCATTCATGTATTTATCTTTTCAGTGTTTCTAGAAGTTATTAACTAGGAATTATATATCCAGAGAGTTATTAGAATTGTCTTTTAGGTTCTATAAATACCTACTTACTCAAGAATTCTGATGTAAGAAAAATATAATTTTTCAGAATTTGTAAATCCTCTTCCCTTATTCCTTCTTCTATATTTGGTATCAGAGTTTGTATTAAAAAAATAAAGAGGAAAGTTTGTGTTTGAGTGATGACACCAGATATTGTTTGGTCTGGTCCCAAACTAGATGGGAAGGTTGATTACAATTACTGGCAAACTCTCATGTCTACTCATGTAAAGGCTCACAATTTTTGGAGTTATGTTGATCAAGGTATAACAAAAAATGCAGAAGAAGCTGATAAAAAAGAGATCAACTAGCGTTGTCTTAAATTAATTAAGGAGATGGTTACCTTAGAATCAGTGGAACAATATTTTTCTCGTGTCATGGATCTTGTCAATAAGATGAGATGTATGGTGAGATTACAAACACTCGATAGGTAGAAAAAATCCTGTGAACTTTGCCCATATTGTGACAACAATAACATATTCTTACAATCCTGAAGAAATGACAATAAATGAACTGCAAGGTAGGCTAGAGATTCATGTAAGCAGAATCTTGGAGAGAATAGAGAAACTATTGGAAGAAGAATTAAAGAGCCAAATAAATTTGGTAGGTGATACAAAATCAAACCAAAAGGGAGAAGGAAGCAAAAGAAAGAAGAAATTTTAAAGGCAAAGGAGGGTTTAGAAGAAGAGGACATAAATAAATTTGACACCTCTATAAACATAACTAGTCAACGTAGAGGTGAGAGTAGAGGCAGAGGAAATTAGAGACTAAATTTTCAATGTTATAATTATGGCAAGTATGGGCATAAGTCAATTGATTGTCGATATAGAAAGGCAGAAGCATTTAAATCATATGTAAATGCGGTAGAAAATGAAGGAGAATATTACAACATAGAAAGGTTGTTCGTTACTAGTAGTTCATTGTGTGAAGATGAAGAGATATGGTATCTAAACTCTAGTTGTAGTAATTTTAAATAAATCTTTCAATTCAGAAGTTAAATTTGGAGATGATGATAAGCTTAAAGGCAAAGGAATAATTATCATCAGAATGAAGGATGGTTCTTTGAATTATAATTTTGATGCTTACTATATTCTTGGGATGCGCAAAAATTTATTGAGTACTAGACAATTGTAGAAGAAAGGATATGATATCCAACATTATGATGATGTGAGCACCATTCCCAATTCAAAAGAGAAATTAGTTACTAATGTGAACAAGGCTCGAAATAGCCTATTTCCTTTGAGGATTCAACGTGTGAAACTTACATGTTTGAATTTAGAAATAATTGATGATAACCAGCTGTGACTTATGCATTTTGGACATTTTCATTTTGTAGGATTGAATTATTTGCTAAGAAAATGTTTGATATCTAGTTTACCTCACATTGTTGTTCTTAATCATGTTTGTGAGAGTTGTGTTATAGGAAAGAAGTATAAAGATGCATTCCCAGTAAGAAAATCATTAAGAGCTCAAAAGACATGGAGATTGTTCACTCATATTTGTGCTTTGTGGAGGTCTCATCTAATGGAGGTAGCAAATATTTTATTTCTTTCACTGATAATTATAGTAAAAAAGAAAAGGCCTAGATTTATTTTCTAAAAAAAATCTGAAGCATTCAAAAAAATTTAAAGCTCTTGCTGAAAATGAAAGTGATCAGAAAATCAATGTTCTTATAATAAACAGAGGCTAGGAGTATCTTGCTGGTGCTAACTTCTTTTAAAAGCATAGCATCCAGCATCAAATGACAACTAGGTACATTCAAGAGCAAAATGGTGTAGCAAAGAGGAAATAGAACAATTATGGACATAATGAGGTGAATTTTGAGGTTTAAACAAAGGCCAGGAGAATTTTGGGATGAAGCAACTTCAAGTGTTGTTCATATTTTAAATAGGTGTTTAACTAAATGTGTTCATGACAAAACACTTGAAGAAGTTTGGAGTGGCAAGAGACCATCCGTCAGACATTTTAAAGTATTTGGATGTATCATATATGCATATGTTCCAAACCAACTAAGGAAGAAGCTTGATTATAAAGGAGAAATTTGCATTTTTGTTGGATATAGTTAAAATTCAAAATCCTATGGCTTGTACATTCTAGAAACAAAGAAAATAATAATCAACGGAGATGTAACATGTAATGATAAAGGCATGTGGAATTGGATTTAACAAAAGAAACAAAAACATATTGTGATTCCAATAGTAGATGATGAAGATGATGATTATTAAGAAGCTGAATAGCAAGTACCAATTAATTTTCAAATAAGTGTAGTTAGAAGTAGTATCAATTGCTATAAAGATTGCAATATTATATGCTGGACAATGCTATAAATCTATCTAATGAGGAGCTAGTCAATTATGCTCTCTTCTCAGATTTTGATCCACTAACATTTGAAGAAGTAGCAAACGATGCTCATTGGATTAAAACCATGGATAAAGAAATTCATGCCTTTGAGAAAAATGATATGTGGGAGTTTGCAAAGCTACCAACTAGAAAGAAGTCCATTGGTGGAAGTGGGTGTATAAGATGAAGTACAAGCCAAGTGGAGAAATTGATCGTTATAAATCAAGTTTAGTTGTCAAAGGCTACAAGAAAAAAACTAAATATTGATTATTTTGAAATATTTGTACCTGTTGCTAAACTTGATAGTGTATGAATGGTCATTTCTTTGGATGTTCAAAATAAATGGAACTTGCATCAAATGGATATCAAATATGCTTTCTTAAGTGGTCTGTTAGAAGAAGAGGTTATGTAGAACAACTTGTAGAATACGTGAAGAAAGGAAAGGAGAATTATGTGTAAATATTAAAGAAAGCCTTGTATGGACTAAAGTAGGCACTAAGAGCCTAATATACTCATATTGATACTTATTTTATTCATCATGATTTTCAAAGATGCCAATATGATCATGCATTATATGTTAAACTTACTAAAATTGAAGATATTTTGATTGTTTGCTTATATGTAGATGTATTGTGTTTATAGGAAATAATGCAAAGATGATAACAAAATTTAGGAAGGTTATGTCTAGACAATTTAAGATGACATATATGAGATTAATGTCTTATTTTCTTGGCATAGAAGTTTTTCAAAAGAATGATGAGATTTTTAATTTCTCAAAGGAATTACGTAGCTAATATTTTAAAGAAAATTCAACATGTCCAAACCAATCTCCACACTAGTTGAAGAAAAATTAAAGTTAAAGAAAGAATGCAATAACATAAATGTGAATCCAACTCATTTCAAGAGTTTGATTAGAAGCTTAAGATTCTTGATAGCTACAAAACTTAACGTTGTTTATGCAGTTAGTTTATTAAGCAAATTTATGGAAGCACCAAAGGAAATTGATAGGATTGAATTTTCTTATATTTTCCTATACATTTACATGTGATTTCAATCCTATTTTAAAGATAAAATGCTCAATTTGTGTTCAATTTATGTTGATTGCTAGGTTGGATTTGTTGATATATTTTTTAGACAAAAAAGACAAATTTTCTAAAGCAAATTGGAGCACAATTATGTATTTAGTTAAAGGGCAATTTATAAAAAAATAAAACAAAACAAAACAAAATTTACAATGGCTGTGTGCTGCGTTAAACGCATGCGCGAACGCTGCGTTAGAAACGCACAGCTCATACGTTAAAAAACGCTGGAGGGTTTTAGGTGTAGTGGTATTTAATTGCCTGTTAACTTTTTGGCTAGGGTGTTGGCGTAGAAGGGAAGAGAGTGATGTCTTATAATTGTCTTGTCAATGAATTTAGTAGGGCGCAGGGGAAATACACGAAGACAAAGATAATTTGACACTGGAGGAGCATAGGTTTTGAGTGTGCTAATTTTTAATTGTCTTTTTATGTCTAGTGCCAACGCAGACAATAAGAGGGACGTTAAAGCAAAGCACCAAGGCATCTAGAGAGTCGGACAGAAAAGGTGGAGCTGCTGGAGATAAGCACAGGAACCAAGAGGCTATAGTGGAGGAGCACTCACGCAGAAGCACAGGCAGGAGGATTTTAAAGGAGAAGCCAACGTTATTCGTCCCATCAACTGCTACAATGAGATGCAGTAAATAGATGGCAACCGTTGGAGATTAAATCAACGTAGGCATAAAAAAAAGGTGCACCGAGAGCAGCAGTGAGGGCCAGCCACAGAACCAGAAATCTCCTTCATTTTTGTGTCTTATCGTGGACAGCAATATGACCCACTCTTGGAGTATGAAAATGAAGATGGTAGGCTAACTTCCTAACACCGATTCAACGGGGATATCGACGCCAAGTCATGGTGAAGCTTTTTCTGTCATTTTAAGGTTATGGTTTATTTTCAGATTGCTGTGTTGTTGGTATTGATTTAGATGGTTTTGGGATTAATGATCTTAATATATTATTTTGATCATTTTATTTCGAATCTATTGTTAAAATATTAATTGTAATCCGTAATTGTTACTTTTAATTTTTGTGAGTAGTGTCTAATGATCGTTAATCGTTAGGAAGAACATAACTTAGGTTAGATAACCCGAACGTGTGAGGTTACTGCCTATATTGATCGTTTTCTAATTCATAATGCGACTGCCAAATTGAATCTAGAGATCGTATCCTAGGTTATTCGGTAGTTTGGTTTAATTAATGATCTTATCTTGATTAAATACAACCTAAGAGAAAACCGAGATTTGTAGAGCATTCTATTAGTCTCAGATCAATAGTCCCGAAAGAAATGTAAAGACTTTAGAATGAAGGAATATGCTTTATTGTGTTTAGGCCGAGATTGACCCCTAGAACCGGGCCTAACTTATACTCAACACTTTTCTCATTTTCGATTGTTTGTTTTAATTTGTTTTTAATAGTTTACTTTTACTTTAATTTCTAAATTGTTTAAAATCCAAACCCTCCCCCCCATATACTTTCCTTGCATCAATTAATTTCGTTACGAAAATTAACTAAACATTACCTGTGGATTCGATCCCGACTCACCATAACTACAAATTTTAGTGTGCAGAGTCAGGTAAATTTTGCAGTGCACTCGACATGTGCTGTCAATAGCTATCTTGGGTGATTTTGTTTCTCTCATTTCCTAAATTTCACAGGTTGGAAGGTATTAAGAGGGAGACTAAGGCATTAAAATGAGTCCTCTCTATCCAAATTAGGGTGGTAATGAGGAGTGAGATATTGTAATTCCTTTGGAATATTCCCTTGGCCCTTTAGGATGATGGATTTAACTTTTGAGATGATAGAAAGGCCATTCCAAATCTGAAGAGCTTGAGGAAATCTGGTAAGGGTTCTTTTACTCATCCAATTATCGAACCATAGGAATGCTTCTTCACCATTTCTAACCTTACAGGTCACCAAAGGTTGTAAGAGGAATCAAATACCAAGAAAAGGAGGTTTTAAAAGGGATAGTACAAAGACTAGACCCTTTAAGGTTATAGGTATGAAACCAGCGAATCCACAACGATTGCTTATCCAATAGAATATTCCACAGATTTATGATCAAAGCTAACCTATTAAAGGAGGCAATAGAGATCAAACCTAAGCCCCCTTCTTCCTTCCTTCCTTTTACAAACTTCTAACCATTTCACCTTTGCAAAGTGTCTGTCTGAATTGAGGTTTCCCAAAAGAAATCTTCTAAATAGCTTCTTGATGGTTTTGATAACTCCTTTAGCAAGTGTGAAGTTAAAGGACCAGTAGGAATGAAGGGAATTGAGTATAGATTTAATAAGTTGCAATCTTTCACCAAAATACAGAATCTTATTAGTCCACCTACTCAATCTTCTCTATATTTTTTCTATCAAAGGGAAGCATTCATAGAATTGTATCCTTTTAATGGTAATCGGAAGACCTAGATAAGTTAGAGGAGCTTTCTTCCTACACATCCCTGTAATTGCAGAGATACGACCTTCCATCATAGTGGCACTATTAGTTAGGATCAAATAGTTTTTTGTAAAGTTACCTTCCAATACTAAAATATCTTTGAACAAAGATAGTATCGAGATGAGTAATTCAATAGATTTACCATGGGCCTTTGAAAAAAGCAATAGGTCATCTGCAAAGCATGAGTTGATAAGCCCTACCCTCTTACATTTACTGTGATATTTGAAGTCCTTGCTCGTGCTTACCTTCTGCATAATCAATTGTGTTAGGACTTCCATGCATTTGCTAAAGAGATAAGGAAAGATAGGATCACCTTGTCTAAGGCCTCTTGCACTCTTAAAGAGATCAATTGGCCTTCCATTAACTAGAATGTAGTATGATGGAGTGGTTATACAGGGCTCAACCCATTTGACAAACTCATGAGGGAAACCTAAAAGACTTAGGGCCTGCAGGATAAAATTTCATTTTACATGATCAAATGCTTTCTTGAAGTCCACTTTAATGATACAATTAGGAGGACTATTCTTTCTTTGATACCCTCTTATCAATTATTTGACAATGGAGATATTATCCCCAATCCGTCTTCCACGTAAGAAGGCACTTCGATTATCTAAAATCAGGGAATCCAGTACTGTCTTCAACCTATTTGCTAGAATTTTATGTATTACCTTGTAGAGGAAATTGGTGCATGCAATAGGTCTGTAATCATTCAATAAGGAAGATTAAGAGGATTTAGGAATTAAACAAATATAAGTTTTGTTAATATCTTTAAAAAGCACACCCCTAGAGAAGAATTCCAGAATGGCACTCTTAACCATAGGGCCAATGTCTTATCATGTTTTTTGAAAGAAATATCCATTAAATCCATAAGGTCCAGAAGCTTTATTAGGCTACATTTGGAGCACAACCTCCTCGATTTCTCTTTCCTCCACTGACTTAATGAGTGTTGCAGCTTATTACTGTGAGCTCTTAGTATGAATGATGGAGTAAAGACGGGTAGGAGTGGCCTAGGAACGGTAGAACCATAGAAGCTCTTAAAGCATCTCTTAGCTTCCTTTAGGAGGTCTTTTTGTTGGATATGTGCCTTCAACTAAAACCTCCAGGCCCTTGAGAAGAGCTTCAGAAAATCCATCATCATCTAGAAAAAACTTATTAAACCTGAAAGGACCTCTTTGGCCTTGATGTTGGAGAAGGAATCTCAATTTGCATAGGTGTATGATCAGAAAATAGAGGATCCATGAACGTAGAGACACTATTAGGAAACTAAGTGAGCCATTCTCTATTCACCATAGTACAATCTAGTTTCTTCCTCAAAGCCCATCTAGTAGACCGCTTATTACTCCATATGTAGAAGTGGTCGTGGGACTTAAGGTCAAGAATATCCAATTTACTCACACATTCATGAAAGTCAGTTGAGAAATTTCCCAAACTAAAGTTTCCATCAGCTTCGGTTTTATATAAAGTAGAATTGAAGTCGCCACTTAGAAGCCAAGGGCCATTTACAACCTTCGGAAACTCAAATAAACTTTCCCATAGAAGTTTCCTTTAGAATACATAACTGGCACGGTAGATGAAAGAAGACAAAATTTCAACATTTTCTTGAATGAGTTTCCATTTTAGGTGAATAACTTGCATTTTAGTAACAAAAATGTGGACATCCACCAATGCAGGATCATAACAAATAATGATTCTCCCATAGACATGAGATTGATGGTTGGAAATAAATTTCCATCTAGAGCCCACTGTATTCATTAATCTAAGATTCGCATATCTGATTTTGGTTTCAAAAAGAGCGAAAATCCATGGATTTGTGCTATAAACAAAATCCCTTAAAATTTAGAGCTTTTTAGGGCAGTTATTCCCCCTCACATTCTATGCAAAGACTTTCATAATCAAAAGGTGTTGCTTTTGGAGCTCTTACCTTTGCTCCTATTGGATTTTCTTTTTATAGCTGTCAAAAATTCCCCAATAATAAGGTCATCATCCTTCTTATCCTCAGTAGAAGAAGAAGTGGTAACCAACTTCTTTTGATTTTTAGAGATATCAACAGAGATACCTGAGGGTTCAGCCATATGAGTGTCATCACTCTTGTCAGTAGGAGTACTATCAGTTATAATAGAGTCTCCCTCAACGATATCTGTTTTACCACTATCTGCTTCAACAGATTCCCCTGGCACATCAGTTGGAAAACCATCTTCACCATTTTGACCAGTTGAGTTTGTGCTCGGTACTGATACCTTAGGTAGTCCATCATCTTGGTAGATGCTCTTCTTACCCATTAGCTCCTCATAATCATCTTTTTGGAATGTTTTACTCATAGGAATCCATCGTTTACCTAGAGAGTTAAGTGAGGGTTTCCATTGATATTGAATTGTCACTTGATCCTCATATAGAGATCCATCAAGTCCCAATCTTATAATCGGGATAAATTCATGAAGCTAGTTGGATAGATCCATGTTGATGCATATTCGAGTATAGCCTAATCTCTTCCTATTTGCGGTATGATCATCCAAACATAGGGGTTTGCCTAGATAACTACCAATCATGCTCAAACCTTTAGTTGTCTAATATTCAAGGGGAACATTATAAAGATTTACCCACATTGGAACAAGTCTTTTTTGTTGCAATCAATCTCAAAACCTAGTTGCCAAGGAATTAGGAAAAGTGAAAAATTTGACATATGCCATGACTCTTCTTCCATTATCTTGTGTGCTTCAGATTTAGAAGAAAATACGAACAATAGATATTTATCTTATGTTATAACTGCTTCAATAAAACCTTTATTTCTCCATGCTAATTGTGCCCATTTTTTAATAACAGGAAATGTTAGTCTTTTATCTCAAAAGAACCCTATGAGGGAGTTCTCCTAGGATTTGACACCTTCTTGCAGAACTTCCAAATTTGAGGATACAATAATGCAACCAGCATCAGTCGCGGGTAGATAGAAGTGCAAAGAAAGGTCTAAGGAGCCACTTACCACCTGCTTCCAAGTTCTCCGTGCTAGTATTGGACTGGTCAATGAAGAGGGAGGCAAAGGTTAGGTTAAGGTAGAGGAGGGGAGTGCAGGTAGAATAGAGGGAGATGGTAGGAGAGGAGAGTAAGAAGTCGGTGCAGCAGAAGAGGTGGATGGTAAGGGTGAAGAGTTGCGAGTTTTCAGTGCAGCAGCTAAGTTTGCAAGGGTAAAGGAGGAAAATCCTCCATGGAGTTGCTCTGTTATGTAGTGGGTTAAGGGAACAGTGGTATCGGCATAGGTAATAATTTTTGACAGGTAGGAAAAGTGGAAAGGTGTAGATGCTAAATGAGGAAATAAAAGAGGGCAGGAGGAAGGAAAAAAAAAAGAAAGACCTTACTGCCCTAGCCTGTCAAGCAAAGAACACAAGGATGATTGGAAAACAAATTGAAAGAGAGGGTGGTTTGAGGATGTAGAGGGATCTCAGGGAAGAAAGGAAGGATGAAAGGAGCATTTCAGAACTATGAAGAGGTTAAAAAGTGTGAATAGGAAGGAGGAGTGAGGATGTTAAAGCTTAAAGAGAAGATAGAGAACCTCTCTCTAACCCATTCCAATGGAAATCTTGATGGACGTAATGTTGATGGAGGTATTGGTAATATTCTATCCGAGCTTGGACTTTTGAATATGCTGGGTGTATGCTTTGGTCTCAGGTTTGAGTTAGAATACCCACCATTGTTCCCATTCCTCATCGTATTAACTTGATTCAGCAAAGTATTCCCAATATACAACACAATGGCTTCTTGTTTATGAGCTAGCATATAAGCTTGATACAATGAACGGGTTCATGTAACTCCACCGTCACTCCAATTTTTGGTTTGAGCCCCTTCACAAAAAACCCAATCAAGTACTCCTCTGATAATAATAATCTATTTGAGTAGTGATCAAATTGAGCACAGTAGTCTAACACCATTCCATCTTGTTTTAGCTCTTTGAAATCTCAGACTAGATCATCAAATATTTATGCATCAAACCTCTATTTAGAGGCCTGAGTGAACTCCTCCCAATTGATCAATTCCACCTTATTACTATTTTTTATGTACAGACGATACCATTCTTATGCTCATTCGCCCATGTGTAAAATAACAATGTTCACCTTGGCTTTCTTTAATGTTTGATCCAGTTGAAAGAATTGTTCACAAAGGTACAACCATAGTTTGAAATTTTTCACTATCAAATAATGAAAACTCAATCTAATTCAACGTTGTCAATATTACATTTTCATCCTTCTCTTACAGTGGATGATTGCTCTGAGATACGAGATTTAATGCCTTTAAAGTTGCAGCTTCTGGTTCTCCCCCTTGTTTATGTAAAAATTACAAAAGCATCATCCTCAACTCCAACATCTCTTTCTCCATCTTCTCAGTTCTATTTTGAAACTCTAAAAATATCTTCTCATTCCTTTCTCGCAAATCCAGAAACACTCTCTTGCTTTTGTTCTGCGACTCCACCAAACCTTTCACAGTTTCTTTGAGCCTTCACATCTCCACCCCTCTCATTCCTTCAGCCACTAATTCACTTTTTGGACCGAAATTCTTAGATACCAAATGTTGTAATTATTTTTATGAAGTTAACAAAATGTGGCAATTATGATAGTGATGTTGAGAGAATGGTGAGAGAAAGAACCAGAAGAAAGAGAAGGAAATCACATAAGAAGATTTGAAGAAGGGAAATAATAATATTTAGTTTAACATGTCTATATAGCCGTTAGTGAACAGCTTATATACATGTGATTTACGTAGAGATTCACTATACGCTAGTGGATGATTACATGTATGAAGTTTTCATTTAAACGTTGGGTATTGGCATCGTCGTCATGTTACTACTTTAATAAATACTAGCAGGCAGTCACTGTGCAAATGCGTAGTGGGAATTTGGAAACTTATAATGCCCAGTTGTTTTTTATAATTAAAGAGTATTTCTATATAGGTTTTATTATGAATGGTTAAGAAGTGTAAGTGAATATTGTTAAAGTTAGAATTTATAGGGAAAAATTAGAAATGTATGATGCATGACAGAATTTTGTAAGGGAAGAGGAAAAGATACAACAGGTGAATATTTAAACAGAATTAATAAAAGTGGAAAGGCAAAATGGACAATCCAAACAGATGAAGTAAATTCTGTTATAATATTTTAGTAAACAATATAGCAACTGCAAAATTTGATATGAATTAAAGTAAATCAATGAAAGTTTAAAAAGAAATTTCTGGCTAAGGTAGAAAACAACCAAAAAGTATGTGAAATAAAAAGAAATTTTTTACTGAGCAAATGGAACGAGAAAAAGAGATTGGCAATACAAGACAAAATATAGGAGAAACATAGTCAACAATAATTATCAATAAATAGAAAAAAAAGACAATGAAATAACAACAAGAATAGTTTGTATGTGCGCTAGGATTACATTCATCTGAGCACTAAAGATTAATAAATAGTAAAAAAGACAGGGAAATAGTAGCAAAAGGAGTTTGAAAGTGCATTGGGATTATAGGAATCCGAGATATAATAAACTTTAGCGATTATCTTATCAACTGGTAATCTTTAGGTTGTGAAATGAAATATCTTTAATTCCTGGAATTTGATCAATGAAGTATTTAGTGATGATTGTGAAAGCTGCATGTTTCATAGCTGCAATTTCTGGAGGAGTAGGCTTGATGTAGCACATAAGAAGTCTACCATGCAGATTTCGCGAGAGAACTAGAGATCTATTCACTAAATGCTTTAGGAAGAAGGGTTATATCCCTTTGGCGACGTATCTCAAGACATATAAGATAAGTGACTACATCAACATCAAGGTTAGTGGTGTCGTTCACAAGGGCATGCCTCACAAGTTCTACCATGGCCGCCCTGGTAGCGTCTGGAATGTCACCAAGTGAGCTGTTAGTGTCGAGATAAATAAGCCAAATGCAATTCTCTACAAAGCAACATTTACTTCTACTATTTATTGTCTCTGGAAGGAGAGAAGCTCACGTAAATTTTCCAACTATAAAGAAGGGAAATATCAGTTACCTAATAAGATTGTCAATTGGGTTAGATCTGCTTTAATTGCAAAAAAAAATTCAGCTCACTCTATCTTCTGATATGAAAAGTAGATGAAATCTTTAATTTGGTTTTCCTTGTAACTATAATTGGCTAATTTTCTTTACTTATTTACCTCTATGTAGAGTATTTACTTGAAATCATTGCTCAAGCTACTTTAAATAAGCAAACAAAATAGAACATATATGAAAGATATACTCGTTATGGATTAGAATTAACAACACTGTTCATTCTGTAGTTTAAAACTCGACAAGCCAAAAGATTAACAAGATGCAAGAAAGGAAAAGAAATTTGACATTGCAAGACGTCTATAAATAATATTTTGTAAATTTTTATTTATTCTCAAACTAAAAGATCCAGAAGTTTGTGAAGTCAAGGATTAAAATAGAAAAGAAGCCTTGCGCTTGCCAGCCTAGTTGACTGATACATGTCTATAACGGTGGCACATCGTCTTTGATTCGTTCATCTTCTCTATTTCTATTTCTTCACGCGTATCTGTCTCTTACATATGTATTAGAGGAGATGGTCTGAGCAAATTAAAGACTTAAGATCATAAATAAGTACAACAGAGGTGACTTGTGGATCTAAAACAAAACTTATTCTCCTGGACAGGGTGTGAAGTACTCCTTAATTATCATGTAAACACGGTAGTAAACTTGGCGAATGTCAACTACTTTATATTTAACCCAGAGGAAACAGTCAGGAAGTTGGATCACCAAGTTAAAGACTATTGAAATTGGAAGCACAAATATATTTAGTACATATTTGTGCTTCTCCTATTGATTATCTTAGGTTTTTTTGTATGGAAAGTTTTAACTTTTCGTTCTAGTACAAGCTGTTCTTCTTTTTGTTTTATTTTTGTTTGTCTTTAAGCCTTAGATGTATATTTTTTATCTCCAAACCTTCAGCTGAATCACAATTCAATCCTAAACGATCTTAAAATTTTAATTTGAATCAATATTTAATTATGTATTTAGATTTGGTAGGACCGTACACCTTTAAAGTAATTTATGATTTTAGTTATAAAAAAAACAATTGTTATCACTCAAATGTAATAAAGGAAAAGGATTAAAATTCAAAGTAAAATTTTGTAAAAGCACTAATCCTGTTGGACCCCGAATTGTTTTGATGAAAATTAGAAGTATTAAAATAAATTTAATGAGAAGAAAGTGGATGAGTTGATTGAAATAAAGTTAAATAGTAAGAATTAAAAAAAATGTGAAAATTTGAAGAATTTAGAAAGTTTGACTTTTGGAGAGAGGATGTTTGACTTGAGAGTTGACTTTTTGTTTGAGTCACAAATTGAGAAAATGATCAACATGAAACTTGTAGCCTCTGTCGAGAGCTTTTCGTGGACATAAAGTTTGCTATTTTTCGATGT
>JAOTBA010000004.1:23305498-23322791 GCA_025629845.1 Erythroxylum squamatum | reverse complement strand
ATTTTAATGTCTCCCCCGACACAATACCGACTACACCGTCGGTAATCTCAGACGGATTATATTCCGTCTGAGATTTTCCGTCGGTATACCCCTCTCTCCCTTGTAGTGCAAGTTGTCCCTCGGATAGAAGAGGGGGCCCTGGGGTGAGAAATTCACCCAGAGCCCTCACCTATATATATATATAATTTTAGGTTATTTTTAAGAAAATCTTATTAATCTCAAAATTTTTTTGAGAGACTATTATGAAATAGGTGGGTTTATCATGATTTGTATTTGAAAATGAATATGCATTCAAATCTTAATATCATCAAATCAAATTCCTAATATACCTTTTTATCACGAAGCTAAATTAAGTTTGGAAGTCACCAGCGCTCTAATATGAATCTAAATTATAACGTTCGACTAATCTATTAAGTTATAAAGTAAGTCTATTTGCTAATATGTTAATTTAAATTAATGATAAACAGACTCTGGTGTGATCTTGGTAAATGGCAATGTGAAATACTGAAAATGAACTTGGAGCCCAAAATAAACTATCAAATTGAATTCTTCTGCAAAATTTAGATAATGTAGCATGATTAGCAGCCACTACATTTGGGTAAAGTGGAATGGACTAAATCATTTCTTCCGGGCTTCTAACAAACTGAACATACTTTATTTAGTTTTTCTCGGCCTAATTCTCTGGTATTATACAAAGATATATGCATATTATGTATGTATGTATCTTCATACTTCATGCTCTACAAGCAGGACTATTGGAGAGGCTTGTGAACCAGATTGAGTCACTCGAAACGTTGGCATTATCGTCGTTTCTGTACCAACTCCAACGTGCATGGGTTGCATTTAGCACCTGAAGTTGCCCATGCCCAAAGCTAGCCTCTCTGAATACCGAAATTGCTGGTTTTGGGTCTATGTAACTTCCAAAATCACGAAAAGCATAATGTCTGTTAGTGTTAGTACATAAAACTCCATGTCCGACTAGCTACATATATATGTCTCTGTATGTTAATATAAAATGGAGATTGGAGAACAACTTACTTTCTTGCGAGGCCTTCTCGGTTGCCACCATCCCCGATGTTAATATACATAGGACCGCAGTTATTTGCTTTGTTTTGGTAAACTCTCGTCTGTGAATTAATTAAGAAACGATAGAACGGCCAAATTCGTTTATCGCAAGGAAGGTTATTATTATCATTGGTTAAATAACAAACTAGTTAAGAAGTAGAGAATGTGAATAGGAGAGCTTACAAAGCGTTCATAGGCATGCACATGCCCTGCGAAAACAACATCAACACGATACCGATAAAGCAACCCTTCCATGTACCTCTTCATGCCAATTGATTCAATCTCTCCTTGATGAGCCTCGTTGGAGTTGTACCATGGTGCATGGATCAGAACCACCAACCATGGAGTCTTTGTCCTATCAACCTTAGCCAAATCCGATTGTAGCCAATTGTATTGGTCTGAAGTAGGATCGAAATCCGTGTACGAACCCAACATGATCACATGAACACCAGCCACGTTGAAGGAGTAGTACAGATTGGAAGTAGACCCGCTTTCTTCGAAGGGCATGCGCCATCTAGCATTGTAGGCAGTGAAAGGGGTGGTGTGTATAAGAGGGATCTTTTCAACTTCATGGTTACCTTGTGTAACCATCCATGGTCTCTGACTCGCCAATGGTTCCACTAAGCGACCAAACGAGTCCCAGAGAGTTTGAATTAAATCTGCATATGACAGATCTCCTGGTAGAAGTAACATATCGTAGTTTGAGTTTGATATGTGTTGGAGCGTGGCTTGTGTCCATTCTGTTTGTCCAAGATCACCTGCATTTGCATTGAAATACATTGAAGACTACGCCCGTGAAAAGGAGAGAAAAATAAGAAAAGAAAGAAACTCATTTTACAATGTCTGACATCAATTGATCCGTCCATGATGCCAAAATCCAACATGAATATGATGATTAAAAAACAATTAATTACACACACACATGTTATTTCGGTGATTCAGTACGTGGCAGTGAATTTACATACCTACAACAGCCAAATTGATGGGGAATTGAGCTGGGGTGGTCTTGAAACTATATTCACGGCCATTATTTGATGAGCCTAAGCGGTAGTAGTATACAGTGTTAGGCTTCAGTGGACCAATGACTACGTCATGTATTTGGCCTGAATGATACGTGACATAACGATAAGACGAAGTAGTCCCTGTTGCAGAATTAGTATATTTTCCAGGAGATGTTCCATAATCTACATTTGCTGGAGTTTCTTCGTCTGTAATCCATGATATTCTCATTTTATCATCACCAACCACTGATATATGCACCTAGAACAAGCAGCAGCGGCCATATGGCTTCATTTTAATACTTACTTTATGTCATGTCATGCGACCTTTACATTCATTCTTTGCTAAAATCATAATGCACAAATGTACCTAATTCATACTTTGATTGATTACCTGTCCTAATGGTCTCGGTAGTGACTTTATACAGAAATAATTTTTTTTCTTTTTTGGATTTTACAGAAATAAAAGTTGCATATACTATATTCGAAAAATTTAAGAAATATTATTTTTAAAAAGTAATAAATAAGATGTAAACTTTGAATATTAAAAATAATTTGAATATTTCTTTGACTATTGTCCACCACATATCAAGTATGAAATGCTGGTTGCCAACAATTTGACTATTATCCACCACATATCATTCTAGCTGATAACAGTTCTGGAACCAGTTATTAAGTTGTCCCTTGAAACTATCGAAATCACAGGAAGAAGATAACCACATGTCCTTCTTCCTTTTGGTCTCCTAATTTCTTGAACATTCGAAATTTTAGTTCCAACTTCCATGGTTATACTCGGCGGTTTTCAAATAAATTTCTACTTAATATCACTTAAATGTCTTGTGTTGGCTATTTCCAAAAACAAAACTGGCTCAAATTAGGTTATTGGAAGACTCACCAAATTTTGACCAAATCAAATCGTTCAAAACAATGAAAAGATAAACTCCATTAAAACCTGAAGCTGATAGTATTTCTAATCATAATGCCTGATTCTCCTATTCCAGCTTGTAGTTTAAAAAAAGTGCCTAAGAACTATTTGGTGATCTAACCAGAGAATAATAAATAATCCCAACCACTTAAATAGTGTATATATCATACAACAGCCACAATGTATGTATACAGTTTATAGTAGAAATCAATTTGCGTCTTTTTGAGTTTCTACAACCGGAACATGTCACTGAACTAACTGCCATTGCTGAGCACTTGTTAGGAGTATGGTTGGTTTCTAGTCCCACAAAGCTTAATCTAAGGCCACTTGTTGGAACTTTACAAATAATATTTAGGAAAAGCAAAAGAGGGAAAGAAAGATGAAAACCGCAGTCTCAATAAAAATGCCCCTCATTTGTCTCCACCTCATCCCAATCATTTTAAATACAAAGGAAGAAACCCTCTGCAAAGTATTCTATAATTGAATAAACTAATTAAATCTATGGCTCGACCTTTAACTTTGATATTACAGAAATTAAAATAAACCTTTAACGTTTTAAGGTCTATAAGTTATGTTAAAGTTTCTTTAATCGGTTTGATACAATGAGGTTAGATGGATTAAACAAATAATGACAAGCAGTTAAGTTATGTTTCTATGCTCTGTTCCTTTTAAGGATCAAGGTAGATGCAGCGGATAAACCAGTGAGCACATAATAAAATCAACAGATTCTCTACACAACTTGTTACTCTATAACTGTATATATCCTTCACTTGCATCTAGCTACGAAAATTGCATGTCTCCCCACTTGAAAACACCTTTCAAATAATTATTTAATCCATATATAAACATTCCATCAAATAATTATTATCATAACTCATAGCATACAAGGTAGGCTCATAATCAACTCAAGTCTAGGTCTGATTTTGGTTAATAGTTGCCAATTCTTCTTTTATTGCTCTAACTTATTCTTTCTTATTAGCTGCATCTTCAAAGATGGCCTAAATTTCTAACCAGCTTTTTACTTTTCGTGCAGGAGAATCCTTAAAAGGAAATACTCAATTCAGGACTTGAGATTCTTAGAAGTTCCATGCATGTTCTTCATCAAATCCAAGGGCATCAAAATCCTAAAATGCAGTATTGCAGGTGAATATGTTTCTGTCTACAATCTGAAGGGAAAATGCATTTGGACTCTATTTAGTCCATGAATAAATTGATGGATGAAAATAGAGCTGCAGATGAAGTAGTTTTAGAAGAATTGGATTAGTATTTGGACGAGTTGACTAAGAAATATGCTATTGTTTTTCATCTTTTTTAGCATAATGAAAGGTTAATGCAGTGAGGTAATCTATCATCCACCTTTTAAGTCCTTATCTATCAATCAATTGCTCAAATTGGTTGTGTGACATTTCAGGTAATAGTTCCCAAATTTTTTTCATCTCCAAAAGCTCAGTCCAAAATTTTAAGCAAAACCTCCACTAAAATGATCATTAACATGAAGACAATATCTGTTTTTATCATCTACATGAAGCTTTGTAATGATTTCTTCAGGTTTTGTCAGCATGTTCCTCAGTTTTCCAAGTTGCATCCTCTACATGCAACAGAGTTGTAAAGTTTCACCCATGCTCTAATATATTCTTTTAATTCCTTTTTGCTGATTGAAAGTTGTCAGCCTTGTGATGTAATTATCATGTTCTGCTAGTTAAAGAGTTTGTATAAATGTCATCCATCCTATGCCCCTCATACTTTCTATTTTGTTTTCTTTAATTACATGAGAGACAAGTCTCCTGTTTAACAACTCAGACAAAAACATTGCATTCACGTATGTGTACACAACAATCAAATCCTCAGATACAGGACTTACCACTTTCACACAACAAACAAATTCTCACAACACATAATAATTTCCCCAAATCAATCTCAGATCAAGGTAAGATAGAGGACTTACCACTTTCAGGAAAACACGTCTAATGCGTTTTTGATTGGGACTCCTAACAATTCAACTATTTCTGTGATAGCAGAGAAGAGGACGACAGATTTTAATCTCAAATGGCCTTTCAAGACTATCGGTTCTCTTCATGGAAAACCAAAACATTAACTCCATACAAAAAACTCATCTACCGAAACCCATTGCGTATTACAAAAGAACATAGACGATGGAAATGGTTTAAGCGTCTTACCTAGAAGAGAAGCTCCAGTGTCGAAATCTGGGGTCACTTGAATAGAGAGTGACGTTTCTGGAGACGAGGGAAAAGGTAGAACACGAGGTGCGAGAGACACGAGGAGGTGTGCCAGACGAGTAGATGAACGAAGAGGAGGTGCGACAGATGAGAAAGAGTTGAAAGAAGCAGCTGGAAGAAGACGATGTGCGACCTCACCAACGTGTGTAGGTTTTGGACAGAACAAGGTCACCTTCGTCTTTTCCCATTCTTGTCCGTTGGACAATTGTCGTCTGTACCTCACTTTGGGATTGGACAGAATTTTCTGTCCCTGTCCACTGAGAACGGGACAGAAATTCATGAAGACAGCAACCAAACAGCGTTAAGGACAACACGATTGTGTCCTTGTCCACTGTCCTCACCCCTGAGGACAGTAACCAAACGTAGGGTTAGATTTGGCTTTCCTATTTGGAAGCACACGCAGAGACAGAGCGAGAGGGAGAGAGAGATAGTAAAATTTCAGAATTGATTAATATCTGAAAGAAAAAACCACAGAACACAAGATTATTAAGAAGATCTCGGTTCTTGTTGGAGAAACATAAGTAATTATATTTCAGCATTTATATCCTTTAAGTTTTTCACAGTTTGCAGCTATTTAAAACTTAGGCCAGAGTTTTACCTTTTGCAAGGAATCTACCTTATTTAAGCGGGGATTAATTTAAGTGTTGATGACTTAAAGTTGTCTTCCCATAATTAGGACTCTCTTAACACACCTCGTGGTCAAGAAAAAAAAAAGAACATGCAGAATTGACACAACATCATCATAACGACAATACTGATCTCAAACATCTTACTAGAAATATAAGTTATGTTTACTCATATGCACCACAACAATTTTCCTTAAACTTTTGTTTTTTTGTAATAAGCTTTAAAAACCCAATTACTGCCATCGCAAAACCTTGATTAAATTACCGAGCACACCACTCGTCAATGTCATCGCAAACAAAGCTGAAGCATTAGTTAAAACAAATTTCAAGTCAAAGCTTAGAGATAATCAAAATGGAAAAGATTAAAAGTTTAAAATTGAAACTGAAAGTTAATAATCATTCTCACCTGACAGCATACAAAATGCCCAAAAAGCCAAAAAGCCATTTGTTGGAATAGCTTATGGAAAATGCATAGCAATTTAAGAAAAACTTGCATGTACCTTGAATCACGAGACCACCATAATTATCACTCTAAATTGTGAGTTTATACCCTACAAATAATCGCTTCAGTTGTAATTTAGTGATAATTATTTAAAGACATTCTTTATCTTCCACATGTTTAGATTAGATATATATGATAAAATCTATGGAATAATTATATATTACAAATGAAATTACAAGGAGATTATAATTATAAGATTCATATTATATTTATATATTATTCCTAAAATTATTTCTAGGACATTAATATAACGTAAAAAACTAACACATGTTATGTTTTTTTTTAAATGAAGTAGTTGATTTCATAGGCTAAAATATAGAGATACTTAAACAAATATGTGAATGCTTGTTAGAAAACAAGTTTACTGAACTAATCTGATATGAGAAATTTATTTGAAACATTAATTGTATGTACAGATTCTGAGATGGAGAGAGGCTCGTTGATGGGTGGCATAGGGCTTAGGTTCACAAACTGAAACAAGTTTTGGTTTCTTTGGGGTCAACATAAAGGGGCGCCATTGACGTGAAGCTTATTCTAAAGGGAGGAAATGAGACTTCGGGTCACAGCTCAGATTTCTCACCGA
Source organism: Erythroxylum squamatum (assembly GCA_025629845.1). NCBI lineage: Eukaryota > Viridiplantae > Streptophyta > Magnoliopsida > Malpighiales > Erythroxylaceae > Erythroxylum > Erythroxylum squamatum. Next base: position 23,315,855 of record JAOTBA010000004.1, on the reverse strand, counting down.
TGAACTCCTTCGTCGACTGGTAACATTCTTGGATCACTTTTACGTTTCTCTGGCCTGTTTTTAGCTTTCTCAGGGATGGTGGAGCAAGTTCAAGCAACCGAAAGCGTCTCCTCCATATATGACAATATCAAGTGCTGAAGTTAATGCATGCAATACATTTTGTCGACAACATACGCTCAGAGATCCTCTATTAGGTGAAGGTAATAGCTACTTTTGTTGTTGTGGTATTATATGCAGGGCCCGTAGACATCGTCTCAGCCAGTTTCCAGGTGCGCAATGTTCACTTTGTGCTTCTTAAGCTGTTTATTTGAATCTGTTAGATGTTTCTTTTTAATTTTGTGTTGAGTTACGCGCATAAATTTGGTGTTGATAATGGGGTTATTTCCTTAGTTGGGAGTTTTGTTCTGGACTGGTGGTTGTTCATTAGTGTAGAAGGGGATGAAGTTTCGTGGGTTTTCCGGCGTATTTTGGCGGTCATCTTCAGTGTTTCTCTACTGACATAGCTGTTCCCTACTCTTTCTTTTCACCATTTCGTTGCCCGTTTCTGGCCTGACGTCTGTCAATAACATTTCTTGTCTGACATACACCTTCTTTGAGCCACCTGACAAATTTGCTGCGCTGCACCAAAGGCAGCCTACAGTTTCGCGTTTTTTACCGTTGGTTACACTGTAGATGCTTTCGAGGATATTTATACATACCGTAGCTGCTCCTTTTATTTTATCTCGCCTCTTCTTCGTTTGATAAAAGCCTTCTAGAGCAGAATTTGTGGTTGAGGCTTTCTGCGCGACTAGTTAATTTCTAGCGTGTTCCTTTTCATTTTCCTGTTGTTTTCCAAGTTACTTGCTTTATTTGCTACATGCCCTTCCCATAGACTATCGTGCCTGAGCTTTTGTCAACTACTGCCCAATCCTTTATCTTTTGATTTGATTTGATTTGATCTGTTTTTTTAATTCTTTTTTTCTTTTCTTTAGAACTAATATTGTCACTTTTCCTTTTTCTTATTATTATTATTATGGCTCTTATTATTAGTTTAGGGAGCTTATTCTTATTCTTATTCTTATTCTTATTCTTGATGTCTTTTTTTTACTATTATCCATGTATTGAGTCTCTTATTAGCTTTAATTTTTCATTATTATTATTCTTATTAGTATTATACTATTAGTGTTATTTTTATTATTGGTGTTATTGTTATTATCCGGGATTAGTATTTTCAGTATCATTTGTACTGATTTCTCTATACCTTACATCTCAGGTACTTTTACCGGTGCTATTATTACTGTTATAATTACTATTCTCTTACTAACTTTAGTTGTTATTTATTATTGTTAGTATTATTATTATTTTTATTATTTATTTGTTTGTATTATTGTTATCTGTTTTTTTTTTCTATTAGTATTAGTCTATTAGTATGAATAGCGCAGACAGTAACGAGATAAAATGGTCTTGACAAGACAAAAGGTAATAGCAGAATACGGGCAGCATCAGGTATATATATTTAAAAATTTTACTAATCTTTTTGTATTTTGTTTGCCTTGTATCCTGCATCTTTATTATTATGTCACATATGCATGTGGGCTTATTAGAAACAGTTTCTTTATAATGTAAGAGTAAGGCTGTTTACTGTCCGGCTATTATATCCTGCTTCAATGCCAGACTTTTGGAGTACGACTATGATAATGATGTGACCTTTTAGGCTCTCGCTGCCGGCCGAAATTTCTAAGTTACTGTTGTTGATGACGATGATGTGGTATATCTATCTTCAGCAAACTTAACCAATTGTTTGTCATGCATTCATTACAAGTAACTTGAGGTGCTAAGAAAGAAAAGCGTCACCATCTTTCTCTCGTATTATCTCTACCTTCAGCGGTGGGTTGTGAAACAACAAATGGAGTCACCATCGATCACGTCTGTAGCCATGTCGTTGTTTTTGGTGGGAGTAGTGACATGGGCATGGAGAGTCTTGAACTGGGTGTGGTTGAGGCCGAAGAGACTTGAAAGGTACCTGAGACAACAGGGCCTCAAAGGCACACCGTATAGACTTGTGTTTGGAGACTTGAAGAAGAACGCCGCGATGTTGAAACAAGCAAGATCAAGGCCCGTAACTCTCTCCGATGCTGTTGCGCCTCGTGTCATTCCTATCGTTCATGGAACGGTCAAGGACTGCGGTAAGTCATCTCACTCTTCTTTTCTCCTTTCATTCTGCTCTTTCTTCTATTCTCGAGTCCTCTTCCCTTTGCTTATTTTGTTTCTAATAAGAGAGAGTTCCTCCAAAGGTCAGTTTCTCACTTTTTTCTTCAAAACCCAGATACAAATAGTGGGGCAAAATTACACGAGTGCTTGCACGATCCATGTTGGCAATTGCTTCCAACTTTTGAAATTTATAAAAATATCGTCTCTTCGCCTAAAGATGTTTCATTCTGTAGTTGGTATGATTGTTCGTCAAAAAGATAAACTTGAATAAGAATATTAAATAGGGTGGGTATAATAAATAAGGGAAATATTAGGATGGGTGGGAATGGGATCCATATTCCATAACCAAACTAGATGTAACTGCATATTATCTTATCGGTATTATTTTATTTTATTCTTTTTAGTTTGTATTTAAATCCGTAGTCATTGACTTGTATCTATCGGTACCCATTTCCACCATCAAATTATACAAATGACCTTCAATTATTTTTTTGTGTGTACTCTTTTAAGCTCTTTTTCCTGGAAGTTGAAAAAATATTTTAACTCTCAAATGGGAACCAATTAGTACAATGCATATTAAAAGAAAACGAATTCAGCTATGGAAAGAGGCATAATGGTAAAACTTTTGAATAAACGTTAGGAAAAAAATAAAGAAAAATCTGACTATAGCACTAGAAACTTGTTAACTCTAGAGAACTGAGTAGTAGTAATAGTGAAAACAACAGATAGGCACTAAAGGCATGTAGCTCGAGATGCATCTCAAAGTTTTCTCAATGGTGGAAACAACAGATAGGCTCTAAAGTCATGTAGATTGTGATGCCTCTGAAAGTTTTCTCAATCTAAAGATTTGTAGCAACAAAGAAGAAGCAACTTGATAGAGTAGGATAACAATCTTTTTTTGATTTTTGATTTTTGGATTTGATAAACAGGGCTTGAACAGACTTTTTTCCTATCTTGGTTGGGACAAGCTCTAGTTGATAATAAAATGAGAGTTTAAATTTGTTTCCAATCTCTCTTATCTATCCAAAGGTTATATGGCAATAGACAATCTTCTTGTCTGGTTCTCTTAAAAAATCTACAATTTCTATTAGACCAGATATCATAAACAATACAACCAAAAGCCATTATGAAATTATAAGATCTTCTTTGGTCTGACTCTAGAATTTGCAAATCCATTCTATTATTATATCATACCATTGCCATTATTGTATCGCACATTACAAAGAGCTAGTAGTTTGTTCTATATGGTTGTTGGAAAAGGGAGATTTAAAGAATAGATAACCAACCAAAGAGTAAAGCAAGTTTTGAAGATGTTTTCCTATAGCCACACTAGCTTGAACTTACGGTACACATTGTTGTTGAGGAACAAAGATCTCCAAGCAAGATTTATTGGAAAGGTCCTTTGATTGGTTTAACTTCATGTTTTATTGTTCTCTTAGTGGCTCACATTGTTACTCTCTGAGTTGGGGTTTTCTCTTCTTCACAAACCAACTCAGTGACGCGACAATAACGGAGCTCGATCACTAGCTCAAAATCCAGTTTTTCACTCACAAACAAAACACATAGAGGTAGTGTGCATTTCTTCAGAGATAAGGTAGAAAATGGATCTTTAGAAATCAAGTATGTGAGTACTACTGAGCAGCTTGCCGATATCCTCACGAAGCCTCTCACTTCAACAAGATTCAATCTCGTAGTCTCCAAACTAAATAGTTCAGAGTCCTAGGTTTTGTTTGAGTGGGAAGAAACGAAGGCACAAAGGGCACAAAGGGAAATCCAACTATATGAGCTGTCACACATTTTTTGTTTCAATAGAATTCATCATAACCGTTCTTTTATTTATGTTATTATTGTATGATTCATATTCATTGACCAAGTGTATATATAAACATTCATGGAGATGAAGTAAAATAATTTCATAAATCTTTTCATCTTCATCCTAAAGTCCACTTAACGAAATCATAATTCATATATTTGAGTTCTTCTTATGTGATGACTAAAATCCCATCATGGTTGAGCAAGGAGACAATAATGTTATGGTTTCTTCTAGCAATCACTACATTATATAAAAATTGTGCATTTCTATCCCCATCTTTTAACCAATTATTCCTTGACTTTTTCGTTTATAAAGAGGAAGAAACTTGTTTTATTTATTTATTTATTCACTATGAGCCTACTACGCGCATTCTTGGTACAAAATGGGTATTCCGGATTAATTACAATGTTGATGGCACTATTTCTAAATACAAGGTCTGTCTTGTTGCAAAAGGGTTCAATCAAAACCCCTGGCATTGATTGTTTAGAGACTTCAGTTTGGTTGTTAAAGCCTCAACAATTAAAGTGGTTCTGTCCCTTGCTGTTTCCCATCACTGGGATATCCAAAAAGTTGACATCAACAATGCTTTTTTGAATGGTGATTGTAGGAAACTGTATACATCAGTTAACCCCAAGGATTTGAAAACAAAATATAGTCGCATCATGTCTGCAAGTTAGCTAAGGCTCGTTTCATAAACTTAAACATGCATTGCATCAGTTGGGCTTTCTCAATTCTAGGTCTGACACTTTCCTATTCTATTCACACAATCAGGGAGTCATTACAATACTACTGGTCTACGTTGATGATATACTAATCATAGGAAACTCATGTCAAGCAACTCACACAGTCATCAATCGATTATAGGCTCAATTTGCATTCAAAACACTTGCAAGCATAAATCATTTTCTTGGTTTTGAGGCTTACTGAAATTGCAATGGCTTTACCTTTCACAAAGCCACTATATCTAAGATCTACTTAGCAGAGCCAACATGTCCTCATATAAGCCTTGCTCCACTTCAATCACCACAGCAACCAAACTATCACTTCATGATGGCACACCTTTTGAGCACCCATCTCGCTACTACTGTATTGTAGAAGCACTTCAGTACCTATGCAACACCAGACTAGGCATAAGCTTCATTGTAAACAAACTAAGCCAGTTCTTAGCAAATCTTGTCAATACTCATCGGATTGCTTGTAAATGAGTACTGCATTACCTGAAAGGCACTTCAAGTTTGGGATTGCATTTTCGTCCTTCATCTACACCTCTGGACCTTCAAGCCTATAGTGATTCCAATTGGGCCAGCTTTCCAGATGATAGGAAGTCTACCACTAGTTATTGTGTCTTCCTAAGGGGAAACCTTATCTTTTGGATCTCCAAACAACTATCCACAGTAGCTTGGCCGAAGCTGAATACCGAGCTCTCTTGCAAGTGTCTACTGAACTTTTATGGCTCACATTGTTACTCTCTGAGTTGGAGTTTTCTCTTCCTTACAAACCGACTCTGTGGTGCGACAATAATGGAGCTTGATCACTAGTGCAAAATCCAGTTTTTCACTCACAAACAAAACACATAGAGGTAGATGTGCATTTCATCAGAGATAAGGTAGAAAATGGATCTTTGGAAATCAAGTATGTGAGTACTATTGAGCAGCTTGCCGATATCCTCACGAAGCCTCTCGCTTCAACAAGATTCATTCTTTTAGTCTCCAAACTAAACCTAGTTCAAGAGTCCCAGGTTTTGTTTGAGTGGGGCTGTAAGAAAAGAAGGGACAAAGGGCACAAAGGGGAATCCAACTGCCAGCTAATATAAGCTGTCACGCATTTTCTGTTTCAACAAAATTCATCACAACTGTTGTTTTATTTCTGTTATTATTGTATGATTCATATTCATGGACCAAGTCTATGTATAAACAGTCATGGAGATGAAATAAAATAACAATTCCTTTCATAAATCTTTTCAACTTGCTCCTAAAGTCTATTTAACGAAATCATAATTCATATATTTGAGTTCCTCCTATGTGATGACTAAGATCCCATCATGCTTGAGCAAGGAGACAATTATGTTATGGTTTCTTCTAGCAATCACTACATTATAAAAAAACTGTGCATTTCTTTCCCCATCTTTGACCCAATTAGTCCTCGACTTTTTCCTTTATAAAGAGGAAGAAACTTGTTTTTTTATTTATTTATCGGAGCTTGCTTTTCAAATTGATGAAGTCAGGCATATGTTGGGTTCCTCCTTACTTGCTCTTGTATAAGATTGAGAGCTTTGAATGCCTCCTTATGTTGAGGTTTTTTTTTTTTGTTTTAGTTCCTCTTGTTTCCCTCACCTTTTGCTTACATTTAACCTCAAAGCCTTGTACGAGAGTATTAAGTCCCCTAAATACTGCTTCATCGAACCCTTGGACATTGATGACATATTGTTGAACTTGAATGCTCCTTTCTTCTTTGTGGACGTTAGGGAACACCTCAATTGCCACATGGTATGAGCTAGTAGGGTTATTGAATTAAAGTTGTTTGGGAAATTAGTCAGCTACCTTGGGTTAACCAATCTCTATCTAATTTTTTCTGAGAAACGAATCCTCTTACTGCTTGGTACTCCCAAGTTAATTGATTCCCGATGTACTTGAGGTCTATATCTTCTATGGAATTAAGGCACTCCATAAAATCTTCCTTTCCATGCTGATTGAGCTTATTTGCCCCTCAGCTTCCTTCAATAAAATGATCTACAATGAATGAATTGATCATAGTTACTGTTTTGTAGAAGTTGATTTTGATTTGGATAGAAGGAAATCAAAACGAGACAAATGATGTGCTTGTCATAATTGCTCATAGTTCTCCGACTTTTAACAATAAACCTCACCCCTCTGAAAGAGTGTGACCTTTTATTTTGGTCTCAATAGGACCAACAAAATCAGGATTCTTAAGTGATATATAATCAAAAAAGTCAACTAATAAAGATGACAATTTGTTGGCTCCCTCGTGTAAAATTTCTTATCGGAAGGATACAATCTGAGCTTCATTTCTATAAGCGGGGTAATGTATTTGAGTTTGACAAAAGTTGAGGAGTCGCCCACTAGCTTACTCAGTGAGAACTTTTTGGCTGCTGGGGTTTGCAAAGCTAAGGTATTAACTTTCAAGGTCTTTATTTTCTTATCGTAGGTTATTTGGAAAGATAATAGTGGGGTATAACTCTCTACAGGACTACCCTTAAAGGGTTGTAGAGCTAGAGCTCGTTATATGAGTTAGAGGAAGTTTGTGGGGAAGGGGAGAAAAATTAGTAGGCTCAGAGTGGATTGGGATAGGGTGGTGACATAGGGGAGTGGATTGGTTAATAAATGAGATGGAAGCAGAAGGTTGCTTTGCATGGAGATGAGTGTAGTTTTCGGAGAAGAGGATTCACTCTAGGGTCTACCATGAATCACTCATCTTTAATGGTGAAGAATCTAATAAGTTGATAGGTGAAAAAGATGTCGCATGTTTTTTTTCAAAGATGATGAATAATATTAAGAGCCCCAAAAGGGGAAAGCAACCTTTTGCTACAAGCCACAACAATCGGAGGCAATTAAATGAAACTCCTAATTGAGAAAGTTACACTAGACAAGAACATAATGAATGCAGGTCTAGACTCTAGAGAAGCTGGTGAATAATCTATCTCTATTTAGGAACTAATTATCATGTCGTTATTCCTGGAGTCTAATTTTATCTCAAACATATTCTTAGCTGAAGTACACTTTATTATGTTGTTTGTATTATTATTGAAAATATTAATAGCTTTTGCATTCATTACTCTTTAAGAAGATATTATTCATTTATATTTTTTTTACATCATATAAAAATTGAATTCCCTTAAGTTTAATTATAGTTTTTGAAGGTGATCTCATGTATAGCATATTTGCTAATTTTATCTTTTTAAGATTAGGTTAAATTAACTTAGATTTATGTGTCTAATTTGAAATACTTGTTATAATGAACATTATTATATTCGTTTCAAAAAAAAATGAACATTATTATATGTGAACTGTATATCATTTAATAAACGAACCTTTTTCACCGCTGATTCCTGATTGTGATATATCGGAATGGACCAAATGAATGAAGGTAAGAATTCCTTCAATTGGATGGGACCTATACCCAGGGTGAATATCATGGATCCTCAAAGTCTGAAAGAAGTGTTTCTAAAGATAGATGAATTTCAGAAGCCAAAGGGGAATCCTCTGGTCAAGATGTTAGCTACTGGACTTGCAAACTACGAGGGTGAGAAATGGGCTAAGCATAGGAAGATTATCAACCCAGCATTTCATCTAGAGAAGTTGAAGGTAAATAATTCTATTCAACATATGCAAAGGGTTACACAGATTTATGATGCATTTGTCTTGTTCCAGCTTATGATGCCTGTAATATACCAAAGTTGTAATAAGATGATCAGCAAGTGGGAGACGTTAGTCTATGAAAAGGGTACTTGCGAGTTGGATGTGTGGCCTTGTCTTCAAAACTTGTCAAGAGATGTCATTTCCAGGACAGCATTTGGAAGCAATTATGAAGAAGGAAAAAAATTTTTTGATCTCTTAAAGGAACAAGCAAGACTTTTAGTACAGGTTGTCCAATCAGTGTATATACCGGGTTGGAGGTAAATGAGCATACAAGTTTCTCAACCTAAATTCAATTAGTCAATATCTTTATATGTTTATAAATGATGTGTAGGTTTCTGCCGACTCAGACTAATACAAGGATGGAAGCCGTTGACAAAGAAATACGAGCATCGCTTAAGACAATCATCAACAAGAGAGAGAGAGCAATTAAAGCAGGTGAATCTGAAAATGATGACTTGCTGGGTTTGCTCATGGAATCAAATTTCAGAGAGATTCAGGAACATGGAAACATGACGACTATGGGAATGAGTAGTCAAGATGTCATTGAAGAGTGCAAGTTATTTTACTTTGCAGGTCAAGAGACAACCTCAGTTTTGCTTGTTTGGACATTGATTCTGTTGTCCAAGTATCCAGATTGGCAACACCGGGCGAGAGAGGAAGTCTTGCGAGTCTTTGGAGACGATGTTCCAGATTTTGATGCGTTGAATCATCTGAAAATCGTAAGTATATTTCTTATATGCACCTCGTGAGCTCTAAGGTGGACAGTAAATATGCCATCTGTTTAAGAATGCAGAACGAGTGATCTATAGAAACTTTGAAGAAGATAATCGTCATCTTTATACCTCCATCTAATTTTTTATATCCTATCAAAATAACAACTGAAAGGTTCTAATTAAAAAGAAATACATATGACTAAAGTGATTGCCTTGTATTATCGTAGTTATCATGATTTTGTGTGCCTAAGAAAAGTCGTACTAGTTTTCAACTGTAGATTTACTTTGCTTTGATTATCATGGCAGGTAACGATGATTTTGCACGAGGTCCTGAGATTATACCCACCAGTAGTTCAGCTTGGCCGATCTGTCCACAACGAAACAAAGCTTGGAAGTTTGACTTTACCGGCTGGCGTGCAGATCTCGTTGCCGACAATCCTGGTTCACGTCGACCCTGAGCTATGGGGTAATGATGCATCAGAGTTCCAACCGCAGAGATTTTCTGAAGGAATTTCCAAGGCAACTAAGAACCAAGTCTCGTTCTTCCCTTTTGGATGGGGTCCTCGAATTTGCATCGGCCAAAACTTTGCTTTGGCAGAGGCAAAAATTGCTTTGGCGTTAATTCTGCGACGCTTCGCATTCCACCTTGCCCCATCGTATGTTCATTCTCCTCGAACAGTCATAACGCTTCAGCCGGAACATGGTGCTCCTTTAATTTTACATAAGCTGTAACTTTGAACATCTATGACAACTAGCGGTATAGCTAAAATCGTGTGATATATAGACACTGGTTTTTCGTTATAAAATATATATTATAGTTCAACACGTTTTCCTTATTTTACTAGTGCTGTAAATGCACCAAGATTTTCCGTTATGCATTGGGTTCCTATTTTAATTACATTAGTATTTTCTATAAAGTTCAGTTCTACGCAGCGTTATGATTACCATTCCGTACCGGCCGGAAACCGGTACCGGTACTGGTAAATAAATTTCGGTGGGTACCGGCCGGTACTCAGGTTTTCTGAAAATACCGGACCATTCCGCAAAAATTCGAATTCTTTAGGGACCATTTTGCAAAATACAAAAATTAAACTTAAAATTAAATCAAATGTGAAATTAATAATTAAATGGAAAATTGTAAAATTGATAATCAAAATTAGTAAAATTGAAAAAGCTTAACATTAATTGACACATTCTTAATATTTGTTAAATGGTAATTTATTTTTAATATTTGGGTATTGAATTTTGGTAAATAATTAGTTAAG